>CAJNIZ010017335.1:20030-42265 GCA_905231905.1 Symbiodinium pilosum
AAACCCCTAAACCCCTAACCCTAAACCCCAAACCTTAAACCCCAAACCCCCAACCCTAAACCCCAAACCCTAAACCCTAAATCCCTCAACCCTAATCCCTAATCCCTAAATCCTAAATCCTAATCCCTAAGCCCTAAAGCGACTGAAATGTTCTCAGGGTTCGGCCCACAGCTCATCCCCTTGAGCCGCGATGAGATGTCCTGGAAAGTATGTTTCAGGATTCAGGTTCAGGGTATTAGGGTTTTGGGATTTTAGGGTTTTAGGATTTTAGGGTTTTGGGATTTTAGTGTTTTAGGATTTTAGGGTTTAAGGGTTTTAGGGTTTAGGGTTTAGGGTTCAGGGTTTTAGGGTTTAGGGTTTGGTGTTTAGGGTGTGGGGTTTTAGGGTTTAGGGTTTAAGGTTTAGGGTTCTAGGGTTTTAAGCTCTATGGTTTCGTGTTTGGGACCAACTACAGTAGGGCTGTTTCCAATGGGGGTAGATTATGCAAGGGTTTTTTAAGGGGTATAGGGACCGGGGGAGTTATATGATGGGGATATAGAGCCACTGTAAGGTCCCTACATGGTAATTCCCCTCCTGTAATAGCCTCAGATGGAAATTATGTTCCAGGATTCAGGTTCAGGGCCTTGAGGGCTAAGGCTTAGGGGTTTGGGCTGGGGTGTTCCAAGGGACCCTAGGGACGTATGCCGATTATAGGGAGATGACGGCGGTCCTTAATTTGTTGGGATTTAAGGATGTATTTGAGAAACCATCTATAGGGGTTGACTTTAAGGTCCTTTGGGGAACTTATGTAGGGATTCGAAAATGCAGGGGAAGCTCATAATGGCCATATTTTTGCAAGACTTGGGATCAACCACAGGGTAGGGTCTAGAGATTAGGGTTGGCGCGCTGGGGGCTAGGGTTTGGAGCTTGGGAATAAGTAGGATATAAAAAGCCTTGTACCCAGACTAACCTTAAATCGAGCACTTGTAACCATGTCGTAGCCGCGCCCACTTAATTACTACGTCCCTAAACGCGGGTGTGGGAATTGGATTCCAGTTTGGATTCACGGTCTGATTTTCTTGTTTAACGGGCTCTTTTCCACTCGCCGAATGTGTGTGAGGCGAAAGTTACTGGAGGTTTAAGGATTACCCAGACCTGCCTATCATTGAAAAAAAATTGCTTCCTAAATCGTGAGGACACTGGATACGCTACCAGGGAGGAGGGTCTGCGACAGCATCCCTACTACATGCATTCTCTGGAGAATCCAAATACCCAACTTGTTAGACTTCAGGTCCCGAAATACAAGATTTGAATGATATTTACTACGCACCTGAGGCCCCAATATTTGGGTCTGGGGACCGTGTCTGCTAAAACCTACAACCTAAATCCTGACAGGCGCGCCCTACATCCTAATCCCTATACCCTAAACGCACTAGGTTTCAGAGTTAAACGGTTTGAATTTTAGGGTTTTGTTCTAGCTTCCATGGCGCTAAACCCTGCATCTTGCAACCTAAGCCCTCAACCGTTTGTCCTTGCCGACCCACCGGAGCTGCTCCAGCACGCCAGACACGGCCCCAGCACGCGACTGACAAGAAAGATTTGTGGGAGTTTTGTTTGACAGAGTTGAACTGATGAGGAAGGCCAGAAAGAACATGTTCCATTCTGTAGAATGCACTTGGTACCATGATAGTCATAGCCTGTAGTGTTGCGGCGACCCCTGAATAAGGTGTGGTCTTTCTTTAGGATAAATTTATCTTTATCTTTCGTGAAGATGATTGTGAACGGGGACGGGGGGTTGCTGGCGAATGAACATTCCCAAGCTGAGGAGGAAGTGGCATGTGTACAAGTCGACCCCCTGACTTTTTGAGGGTATATGGTCTTGAAAAACAGCCACTTTGAAGGCTTTAGTGACGCTTGAGTTAAATCAGGCTTTACCAGTGTACATGATCATGCGGTGGTATAGACGGAGGGATCGTCATAGGCCCTGGCCGTAAATCCTGCAGTCATGTAAGGTTTCTCTCACAACAACATTACGACCCTTGAATCCTAAGCCCTGAACCTCAAGTCCTAAACTCTGTCGAGAGGTTTTATGCTGCAGACAAGAACCAGGTAGGGGAAGCCCCTGGAAAATGAAGCCTTCAACAACAAGGCGACGTCCTGACTTCTTCGAAACCCCACCGACATGTAGGGATAGAGAGGCGTCCCTCATAAGCCTCATTTGGAGCTACAATGAGACACTTCCATAGGACTCTGAAGACGTCCAAAAGCATACGCTTCGCGCCCCAAACCCTAAGTCCTAAACCCTAAACCCCTAATCCCCTAACCCCTAACCCAACACCCCAGACCCTAATTCCTACCCAAACCCCCTAACCCCTGAACCCTAAGCCCAAATTCCTAAACCCTAAAAGGCACCAGGAGAGCTAGTTCTGCCTTGATGATGGTGTAGTGGTCATAGACCATGGCAACCTGTGGAGCCAGGTTATTTTGGAGCTTTAGGGCTTTGAGACTTGAGATTAGGGTTTAGGGTTAAGGATTTATAGGGTTTAGGGCTTACAGATTTAGGGTTTAAAGGACATGATCCCTAATAATGGAGAATCAACTGGAAAAACTTGGAAAATGAAATGCAAAGTGCGGACTATCTAGCGGTTATGTATAGCGATTGCGTAAGGTAGAGACTGAAGCAGATACTAATGTAATGTTGAGGTCTGCTTGAGGTAGTCTACACCCTGCTTATACAGGGCATCTAAGACCACAATGTACCCGTCGAGGCGTCTGAAGGAAACATCTAGGCTCTTATGCAGGGGTCTGAGATTATGAGCTCCGCAACTTATATAATTAGTAATTAGTATTGCAGCCCAAATTAGATGACAACCTTTGACCTTCATAGCCTCATAGCTTCTCTGAAGGCCCTCTATAGGCTTGAATGCAGGCAAGATGCCAAAAGGTTCAGCGTGATGATGAGCATCGACACAAAGAACGCGCCGTACCATACCTCCCCGAACAGTCTACTCGTCCGCGCATCGTAGCGTCTACAAAGTCGCTACGGCCGTCGCTTTTAAATTCGGCGGAATTGCATACACAACGCTTGCGTATTTGGACCTGTTGCAGGATTGCTGCAAAGTAAGTTCTTGGGTCACACTTCAGCTCTCCACGCTACAAACTCTGAACTCCAGTAGATGCACTGAATATTTTGGATTCCTGCACAACTTGCTGATGCTTCAGGAAAAGGGCGTGAGGGAATATAGGTATCATCATGATAGGCAGGCGTGTAAGGACTATTATCGCGATCCACACCTCAACCCCTCATTGTGGAGCAGTGAGTCAGCGAGGGTTCTTTCGATGGGGCATGTAAGCAGATCGTATGGTGGTGGAACCCAGTAAGATTACATATATTTACCCCCAAACGCTAAAACCAAAAACCCTAAAATCCTAAAACCCCAAACCCTGTAACCCCAAATCCTATATCCCATAGAAGATTCACAAGGATGCCGTGAAAATACTCTGCACTATAGGGACTACAGTCAAACAAAAAGCTTGTGATGTGGCGGCCTTTACCGGAATACAGCGTTGTCGCCTTTGGACTGCTAGCATCATACGAGGCCGCATAAACATAAATGTATACACATATACCCAGAGGGTCCAAGTACCTAATAATTAGGTACTTGGGTTTTGGGTAATAGGGATTATAGTACAGGCTTTGGGTAAGTATATGATTATTAGGTACTTGGACCCTTAGGGATATGTACATGTACCAAATATGTAAAAAAAAATCATGCGCTTGTGGGATACGTCGGAGTGATGCGAGGCATCCCCGCCCCACATGTTAGCGTGGTGCCTGTGAAAGACGCTATGCTGGATCAGGATGGGAGACTGAGAAGGCCCTGAACACTAAACCTTAAAACCCTACACCCTGATCCCTGGACCCTAACCCTTAAACCCTGATCCCTACAGTTTAAATTAAACCCTGATCCCTGATCCCCAAACCCTACACCCCCTAGACCCTAAGCCTTAAGCCTCTGGTCCCGAAACCCTAAACCCTGAACCCTAAACCGCATGCGGAGAGAGGAGCTTGTCAAATGAAGTCTACAGCCCCTACTGGCAGGTCCATGTGATATATAGTCCAAACTCCTAGTATCCCGCGTGATAAGCCCTAAACTACTCCCCTATATAATCCCTATGTACCCCACTTTACGGAGTTTAGAGTATCGCTCATGTGACCTTCACAACCAATTATAGCTGGGCTTATAACCATGCTTATAAAGCCGTTTAGGCGGAGTCAGAAGTAGGGCTCTAGGCCCAGTTATGAACAGTTACTAAGTCCTAAGCACACCTTAATTAAAGCCGACATACCTGAATCCACTCTTAGCAGGATTTGAGTCTGACTCTTGCAGTTCTATACTCCAGGCTCTCAGAGTATAGTTCCCCTTAAGTAGATAGGAATATGGAATTACCCAAGACCATAATAAGGTCCCTATATATCCCATATTCTATCTACTTATGGGGGACTATAAACTTTAGCTCTTCAGATTTGAACTCCTGCTCTAAGCTCCGAACTCAAGCTGCCAAGCCTAATCGCCTAAATGGAAGGTTGCCAAAAAGCGGTCCTCGTACCATACAGCTAATAATATTCAGGGTACCCAACAACGGACCATAATTTTGACAATCCCATGTCTGGGAGGTTCATGCGGAGCTATGCGTCTCGGCGGTAGGTATTCCAAACCTGTTTACAGTTACGGTTTTCATGGCGTCTACTTACTTCCGCGCACGAAGTCTCTAAACCCGAAACCAGCAAAGCCCTGGGCACCAAGGTTCCGAAGGCAGCGTAACGGTACATCTGCGAGAGGTTCACGTCGCCCATGAGGGCTCGCAACGTGCTGTTGAGTGCCTTTGGAACACGGGCTTGGAAAAAGAGCAGCGTGGGCTGTTGGTGATCTCAAATTCAAATGTTATAGAGGTTATACAGGTATTACATAGGGGTTATATAGGGATCATATAGAGGCAAATGTGTGGGCGGGTGTTAGGTCGTATTGCTTGGGCTTGGGGGGCTTCCTTCAAGGATTGGTTTTTCCTGAATATATAATCCCCCTTAAGTAGATAGAACATGGGGTATATGGGGTCTTATTGTTATCTACCCAAAGCCATATTCTATCTACTTAAAGGAGACTTTAATTCCTTGTTCCGCGCTGCGAACACCAAGAAAGGATCATACTGCAGGAAGCCCACAAGAAGGCATAGCCTATTCCACAAACCACCTTGCCACCTTGTTCTTTCAGCTTAAGTCTTGCTGAGCCAGTTTCGTACAATTGCGGCAACAAGCAGCAGCGGCGCAGGACAAGCAGGCTGGCGACTCCAACTTCCATGGATGTGTCTCCGAAATCGAGTTTTTTTGGGGGAAAGTTGGGGTGCCCTTCCACGGCTCTGCGACAGTCCCTTGACGACCAGCACTTTTCCGACCACCTGTAAAAGTTCTGATCTGTCTCCTATCTGCTGTGTCAGCATAAGATGTCGCACTGCAACAAGGCCATCAGCGTCTCCATTGATAAGTTAGTTCTCTGAACCACCTCGTTATTGAGGTCCTACTCAGGATTCCGCATGGATAATTCTTAACCCCAAACCGTGCAATGGCCATTGAGGAGGTCAGGTAGGGAAACTATCTGCTCCCCTACCAGGTGGGTACCTTACATAAGGCTGTGATAAGCCTAAACCCTATATCCTAAGCGGCTTGATTGGGGAGACCAATGCGTGACTAGGAGGTATACAAGGGCCATACAAGCTTACATGGGAAACCACGCGCCTGGCAATTCCTTGGCAAGAAACCATGTTCAAGGGGATGCCTAAGGCCTAACACAGAAATCACTAGGTCTGGCGGTCCGATTTAGAGTTGATAGGGCTGATCTCACTGACATACATACCCGCAAGCGCTGTTGAACATCATCTGGGAGCAATGCAAAATCCTGTGGCGATGAAAGCTACCTTAACTAATCCACACACGTTGTTTAGGGCCCACAAAAACTTGAGGATGTTCAATGTAACTACAGAAGAGTGATTCAAGCTATCTCAGAAACAAAAGTTGCGCTTCTCTAGGGTTCTGCAGCCCATTCAGCAAAGGGACCCCTATAGCTTCGAGAAAAAACCCATGCCCACACAACCCTCAAGAAACCCCCATTTCCCTGCCTTGCCAGGCGTTGACCTCAACACAGCCAGCAATATCAGGTTTCGGGCTCAAGTCATAAGTTTTAGATTTTAGGGTCGCAACCAGCCAAAAGCCGACCACAGGGTGCCCGCTGCTTTGAATCTTCAGGATTTAGGCTCTCTATGGTGGAAAATTGAAGCTCACAAGCGCTTGAGGAGGATGTTGAGGGGAGCGGAGGTTCACAGATCCAAGCTTTTAAAAGGCCGTAGGGAGGAACATGCCGAACCAATCTTGCACATAAGTTCTTACCACGACTAGGGCTCCCTAGAGGGGTGGGGGGGGGAACCGCTTGTTTACAGAACAACCCTTTTTACTTGCATGTTTGAGTCGCTCACTACATGTTTGGGACTTGATGGCCATACTTCTCGCACTATAACTCACTTCTGAACGACTTATAGCCAAGAGGCCCCCCCCCCCCCCGCCAAGCACACTGATGAGCTCTGTGTTCAGCCGCAACTTATCCCTAGCGCAGGGTTGAGCCGCTCTTTGGACAAACATTCCAAGAACGACCCATGTTAACTATGCCTAGGAGTTCACGTGCCCAATGATTCGGTACTTGGCTTTTTACAAAGACTTGTAGTACAGGCGTTGTGTAAACATTTAATTTGTGGGTACTTGGACCCGTAGAGTATGCTTGACCAGGGGGCGGCAAGCTCTGTTCACAGGTCTTGCATGGGAAGGCACACACCCTGGAACGCAGGCCAGTCACATACATTAACAAGAACCTGAAGTCCCTTAGATGCCCCAACATGCTCTACATAACTCTACACCAAGACCCTCCAGCGACCCTCTATTAAGGCCTCTGTCCCGCTATGAGGGCCCCTATAGACCCGATCATAATTCAGGGTACTTGCAGGGTCCTGGTAATCATAAGCTCATAACCCAGACCCTATACCCTAGAAGGGAGCCTTAATCTTTGAAAACCTTCTATGGCTGTAGATCGGTACTGCCCCCCAACCAGTAACAGTCTAGAATAGGAGGTATACTAAGGACTGTAAATGATCGGACTACAAATGATATCCAACTGTCACTCCATGGGAGCAGTACGCCCAAGATAGGTTTGGATCACTCCCTTTCACATTACTTAAGCGTCCTTAAATGGGCTGTGAAGGCTAGCACACCTCCTATTACCTGTTGCAGTAGCTGCTGCTGTAAGAGGGAACGCCTAAACTGTAGGACTCCAACGCGGACCCCAAACAGAGAACCCCAAGAATATGGTAGCAACACAATAGCATTACAAGGACTCTAGTTAATACATTCCTGTCATAGTCCTAGTATATTATGGGGGTTCCCCGCCCTAAACCCTGGACCCTCTATTCTTGGCCTTCGCCGTTTGCATTCGTCTCTCAGGCCGCGAAATTGTGACAGCTTTCATTATATCCTAAAAAGGGGACCTCAATGATTCAACCGTAGTCCTCAAAAGCCCGAGCGTCCTCAAGGGCCATAAGAGCCTTTTTGATTTTGTGGGGGGCAAATTTGATGTTAGGAGCCGGAGGCGGGGTCTTAATAGTTATACTTATGAAGGGATTAATCCTTAAGTCCGCAACTGCGGAGCTCAAGTTCTCCAATCTCTCTCCAAGGATGGACCCCTCTTCGGACTGTATCGCAAATATCAACCTTGTATTCCTGCAGGCGTTGCCATAACATGATAATAGCAACAAAAGCGATTGGGAAGTAAGATAGGTATGTACAACTTGGGAGGGACGGGGGGACTTGGTAAGTAGCTTAAGAGCCCCTAGAAGCCATGTAACTACTGCAGTTATCCCATTTATTCACCTACTTCCCAGTAGTGACCCTACACCCTAAACCCTAAATCCTAAACCATAAACCCTGAACCACAGGCTCTGGCCATTCTTCCATGACCATCCCCCAAATCATGAAGCCGCCGATGGCCTTACCGCAACGGTACGGATTAGGGATTAGGGTTTAGGGCTTAGGGTGGCGGCAGTTTTGGAAAAGAAGGGGCTCCATTTTGGGATGTCTGTGGGTGCAGGGTTCGAGGTTGATGGGGTTTAAGGGTCTGGGCTTGAATGGTTAGAGCTCGGTTTTCACCAGCCAGCTGAAGGTGCGGGGTCCCCTGCTTAGAACTTACAGCTGATCTCAGATACATTGTATACCTAGGGATCTTCATGACCTAAACCGCAAACCATGTGAGAGGCAAGGGCAGTCTCAAGTCTTGTTGCTTTCGCGTAGCATCACTCTTGCAGGGTCCAGCCACATGTTGTGCCACCTGATGTTGGGGGAGGAGGGCGCTACCGGCATCAAATGACATGCTAACATGCAAGGCTAAAAAGGGTCCCTCACAAACACATGTGTGGTTTTTGGAAGGGGGCCGATTTGCAATACTAACTATACATTTTGATAGACCACAAGTGGAAAAGTATCTCCGTGCAATAGCACAGTGTGCTCTGTTTTTGCATGCTCCTCCTCGCATAGCAACAAGCACTTTCAGACCGTGCTGTATCCCTATATTCTCCCAAAACATGCCCATATATCCCCCTTCCTCACATCCCTGTATGCCAAATTCCAGTACTGATGCCCCAGCGTTACGGTTTCCTCCTGTCCGTCCTTGCGCAGGCACGCGTGCGATGTACTTAAACAGCGTGTCGTGGATAAATTGATGCATAGTCAACATGCGCGAGGAACCATTTGTTCTTGCGCCCGCCCTTGCGCGAGCTTGTGCGCATTGGTTTTTGCAATGCCCCGCAAGACCCCTCATGAATTCCTAGTCTTGCTACAATATGTGGGGTTTCAGACCGGCATCCCATTAGCGCCATGCAGGATTTCAGTGTCAACCAGCCTATGATCCTTCCAGACACAACGCTGGTGCTAGTGCTTCTCAATGCAAGGGCTTGGCAGAGGGAAAACAGCAAACCGAAGCATGGTAGCCATGGCTTCCCAAGAAGTTGGGCAAATAGCGTCATACTTGAATGGTCCTGAGCGGCCATTTAAACTGACCATTGTTAATCTATACTGGGTTCAAGTATACGAAGAAAAGAAAAAGTCCCGCTCCACAATAACCCAACGAAGGGTGCTACAACCAGCTCCTTCAACGCTGACGAATGCTGATCCTGGATGAAGAAACGGGAACTGGTTACCCAACCCCCGAAATGAGAACACCATATAATCCCCTTAAACCTCCAGCATACCTTATGTCACGTCATTATAAGGGTTGGGGTTAACAAATCTTCTGACTCTAGACCGGAAACCTACACCTAAATCCTGTCTATTGATTGCTGACCAGGCGTGGATCATTCATGAGGATTACTTCCTACACCTACATGCTAACATTCAATACGCCCCCCCCCCCCACCCATAACATTGAATGTTCCCTATAAGAAGCCCTATACATATCTGAAGATCTTGCGGGACATATCCAAAAAGGGAGCCCAATTCTTCTTTCAGAGGACAGTAGTCTTGCATGTTAGTATAGAGCAGGGTAGAGCTTAAGGTGTACGCGTACGTTTGGGGTTCAGTTTGCGGAGTCGTAGTTAGATGGTGCTGCATGCGCTGGTATACTGAGGTTGTCACGAAGCTGAGGAAGAGCACGAAGAAGAGCAAGGAAAAGTGAAGCAAGTCCTGTCCGCCCATCTTACCGGCGGTGAGCTCAGGGATGTAGACACCAACAGGGAATCTGCTATTGTATTCATAGGTTGAAGTGCTTAGGGTGGGAAGAGTATAGGAATCAAGGACTGGGTCGCTGGGACCATCCTAATAAGGCATTATCAGTTGTTAAGGCACTGCGGTAGGGATTCTTGTTTCCGTTACCTGATAACCAGCGGTTTAGCTGAACTTGTCTTGGCGGATTTCCGCAAGCCGCCAAATGGGAAGCACCCCCAAACAAGACATGTGCTACAGCGCTTCTTTATGCGCGCGGTAGCCGGAGCTGCGCAAAAGCTCGCCCAACGACAGAGGCTTGCTAAGGGTATCTCTGTAAATTTCTTGACACCAACTAAGTTTTGATTGCAACCTGGGTCAGCCAATGGTGGTTTGTTCCAGTTGCATCGCGACACACGCATATTATCTATGATATATGACAGTGATTCCAAGAGACGGCTGATAGCTAGTTTTTCCACTACTTGCGCTTTGTTCAGGCCTCGTTTTGGGGGCTGGAATGATCCAGTGACTCGGTCGCTAGCCAAATAAGGGCCGAGGGCGCGCACCAAGAAGCCTTCTACCCGCAAAACCTCAACTCGAAAACATTGCACCCGATATAGCCTATGCATCCCATGACCCCTTAAACCCGAAACTACAGACGCTAAATCTTAAACACCAAACCCTGAAACCCTGAAACGCTAAACGGCGCATCTCGGAATCAAGATATTGGGACTGAAAGTTGGACCCTAAGCTTTAGGTCCTTGGGGTGAAGGGCTTCAGGGCTTAGGGTTTCTGGGCCCTATAACCCTGTTGTTTGACTACCCAGATGCTCAGTGTAGTGTTTGCTTGCCGAACTTTCCGTGAACCCTGCACCGAGGGTTTTCAAGAAGGAAGGGTTCCAGCAAGATCTTACCCAGAACATAGGCTCCCAATGCAAAGCCGTGAAGTAACAGGTTTCCCAGTTAATGCTGGAGACTCTGTCGCTTGGATGCTAGAATGCCTACGGGGCTCCAAGCAGCCCAACCCTAAAGCCCTACATCCTAAACCCTGGGCCTTAACGCCCTCAAGCCCTAAAGCCCTAAACCCTAAGCCCTGAAGCCCTAAGGCCCTAAACCTTGTTTGAAATTGGGAAGTCATCCCTCACTCTGACAGGAGTTTACGGGGTTAACCTTGGGATCCCATGTTGTTCCGTCTTCGGCTTGATATGTTTTGATAGGGAAGTTTCAGAACTACATAGGAAGCTTTGGGTAGAGATTGCAGTCTTCTGTGGTGGTGTCAGAATTCACAGACCCAAATTGTGGCACGCAGCTCAATCCGAAGCCTGCACGAGCCCTACACCCCTACCTGAAGGTTGCGGGTTTAGGGTCTGAATCCCTGCGATAAATCTGTAAGTGAACCCCTACCTTTAAAACCAATTACCTACAGCTCGATGGGTTCTACCCAATAGTTATAAAGGCAATGACTACTAAGCTGAAGGTAATCAAGGTTACAAGTAAAGCCTCAGCCCCCAAACCCCGGAACCCCTCAAAACAATGAACGCTGCAATCCTGAAGCCGTAAATCCTGCGGCTGAGGGTTTAAGGTTTACCTTGGGGATCCAAGTATACAAATAATACCTACATTGGGCCCTAAAGTCTGTAAATATTACCTACATTGGTCTTTTTGGATCCCAAGAGTTAGGGTACCCTGAACCCTAAACCCCAATCCCTAAACCCTGGGTTAGGGTAAACCAAACTTCCCAAATCCTCGGACGCATGCGTGAAAGCGGACATGAGCTGCGCCAGCTTCGGCTGCCCCGCGAAGATCTGGACATGCTGGGAACCCTAAATTCAAGAACCTATAGTCCGGGTTTAGGGTGTAGGATTTAGGGTTCAGGATTTAGGGTCCCACGTAAGTAGATAGAACATCAGGGTTACATTGGGTTTATATTGGGATGATGGAAAAGAACATGGAAAATACAATTTAAGGTTTAGGGTGTATTGTCCCCCTCAAGAACATACAATATGGCTTCAGGTATACTATAATAAGATTCTTATAGACCCCATATTCTATCTACTTAAGGGAGACTATAAACCCAGTTCGTCGGCTGTCATACTACTCATGGCTGCGGTTACAGTGCAACCCAAGGCGTAGATAAGGTTTTGGAGATCTGTAGGACCTCACAACTACTCAAACATATAGGGGGCTAAAGACGTTCTTAACATGGGGGTTTGTATTTTGGGGTGCAGGCTATAGCGGCTGTAGGAGGTTGAAGGACTCAAAGATCTTAGCTAGAGCAACCCCATGCATCCACGTAGCCCATAAGGGTTTGGGGTTAGGGGGTTTAGGGTGTAGGAGTTAGGGTCTTGGGGTTTGGAAGGTGCTGGCTGTAGTACAGATCTGGGAGAAGCACCTTCATGTTGAATACTTTAGAGCCGATGGTTTACCTTAAGTAACCAATGCAGCCTTGCAAGAGGGGTTCAGACTCTAACTTTTGGTGCAGTTATCCCTGAGGGTCCAAGAATCATTATCAGAGTTTCAGGTAACCAAAACCGATTCGATTCTAGCTTTGGGATTTTGTTGTGCGGCGCTTGGGCACTTAGGGACACTTGGGGGTTTCCCAAAATTAGGGGTGCCATTTTGGAGTTCCTATAATAAGGAATATAGTATGTGGGGGGGGGTCTATGTTGGGTACCTCCATTTTGGGAAACTCCACTTTCTTGCGGTCTGAGAATACTCAGGCAATGGCCTAGGATGTTTTGGACCAGGTTCTGCCAGGTTGGGTTTCCCGACAAATCCCAATGGTTTAGGGTTTAGGATTTAGGGTCAATAGTGTAGGTAACATTTGCAGACTTTAGGGCCCAATGTAGGTATGATTGGTATACTTGATTGCCTAAACCGTAAAAAATTGGGGTATAGTCCCCCTCAAGTAGATGGAATATGGCGTATATGGAGATCTTATTATAACATACCCAAAGCCATATTCTATCTACTAAAGGGGGACTAGAACCCTAAACTTTATTTTCTTTGCATACCTGGATCCCTAGGGTTTCTGTTGTGACTACATACTTGGAACGCATGGCTGGCACGAATGTGCCAGAAGAAGCTTCAGGGACTGAAGCATGAAAAGCTTAGGCGTTTCAGGGTTGATAGGGTTTATAGGGTTCATAGGGTTTAGGATTTATAGTCTAAAGCTGCTTCGCACAGGTTTCTCAGCCTTCGCGCATTCTTAGCTACGATCGGGCATCTTCATCAGGAATGCTGCGTTTGCCAGTATTATGTTTGCATCAGCTTCTTCAGCAAGAAAAGCTATGAAAGCACTTCAGCTTCATGAAACCCTGTGGAGCTCGCAGCATGGAAAACTCTGCAATTTAGCTCCTTGCACGGTCTTTAGCGCAGGAAACTTAGAATCGGGCTTCTACACTTTTTGCTTCGTTGCAGCATTGCAAACCGAAACAGAATGCAAAGAGAAATAGACGTAATGACCTGGAATTCAGCAGCAAAAACTACGAAACCACGTTAGCTACGCTTCTTGTGCAAAGCCCCGTTAGATATATGGCTGGTAGGGTTCACAGGCTTTATAGGGCTTATAGGGTTTAGGGATTGGCGTTTAGGGTAGGGGGGCCCAGTTCTTGGGCTCTTCGGTACGATAACATGTGGTCGACCTGCTCTGCTGCTGCAGGGAAATCCGGACTGTCCCAAAACCCCGAATCTTAGGATTTACACTAGAGACAATATGGACCCGTGATTTAACAAACCACCTCCTTTTTAAGGGTCTTAATATTAGGATCCCTACTGTAATCCTTATTACGGGGAGGGGGCTTATTAATCAAGGATCTGCATTAATGCGAGGCAACAAGTACAGTGAGTGATTGTAGAAGCTATTACTTTTTCAGAGCCCTCATTACAGGACAGCGTTTTCTCAAGGGCCTACACATGTTCAAAAGTAGGCTCCCGACTTTCCTATTTCCTTGCAAAGCTACTTCGGAAGGGCCATGATTTCGACAATGCCTCAGGCTCTGCTCTATTGACCCGTGGTGCCGCGCGCCTTCGAAAACTGTGTTGCGATCACCAACGTATACCAGAACCTGCACAGGCATTTGCCCTACCTCTTGCTAGCAGAGAAGGACCCCCTAAACCCTAGAACCTGAAACCTAAAGCCTTAGTCAAAACTCCTAGTATCCCTTGTACAAACCCCTAGACTACTCCCCTATGTAATCCCCTAAATAACCCCCTGTAAGAAGTTTCGACTATAACTCACATGCCACTCCCTAAACCACTGCAGGAATCTCTCAAATGAGCACGAGGACCCACAAGGGGAAAGCTGCCCAGGTACAGGGTTAGGGGTTTAGGGTTTAGAGTGTTAGGGTTTAGGGCCGGTTTAGGGTACCTGAACCCCACAAGTATGTACAACAATAACCCTTTGGGCTGTTTTTGGGGGTCTTGGGGTATGATTCTACCTAGTTTGGGGGGTCCAGGTACTACTAATTGCAAACGGCTATGGCTTGTGAAGTGTTGAAGGGTCATATCTGGCCGTTTCCGAAAGTAGGAGATCCCAATATACACACCCAAATACTATAATCCTTATTATAGGGACCCCCACGAAAGGTACCCTTAAATTTTCGAACCCCCCATCTGCAGAAGTATGTATGGGAGTTTGCTCAATCCTGTTAGGAGGGAAGGTCGCATCATAATCTCCGGTCGGGGTCTGGAGGGGGCACAACAGTTTAGGGTTTAGGGCTCAGGGTTTAGGGTTTAGAGTTTAGGGTTTAGGCTTGGACGAACCTCTCAGGAGCCAGTCGTGACTGGGCCTAATAAACACTACTCACTTACAAGAGTAAGGTTAGAGCCCCAGCTGAGCTGTAGTCTAAACTCCTTGAAGAAAGTTATATAGGGGATTATACATGGACATACTATTGGGGCCATTAAGAAGGATACTAGAATTTGAGACTATAGCTCAGTAGTCTCATGAACCTTCAAGTAGGTCCACGTACGCTACTCTGAAGGCTGTGGGTTCCATGGGCGCAATACCATGGCCGCTAGGTTTTCTCGACATCTCCCACTGGTTAAAGGAATTCAGAAAACCAAAGCTCAAAACTCAAACCCCAAAAGCCCAAAACCCTATAAGTCTACATGCCCTAAACCCTAAACCCAGAACTCTACACACCCTAAAGCCGAAGCTCCACAAACCCTAAAGCCGACAAACCCCAAACCCTGACAGCTCTTCGAAGCAATGCCCAAGGCCCCAACAGCGCTACTCGGAAGTAGTCAAAGTAGAACGCAGCCTAAACGGGCTGTACCCATATGTGCAGAGTTCAAGGGTTTCTATCGTATAGGATCTAAGTCTGAGAAATAATCCCTGCTTCGGGCAAACTTTTGGCCCTACAGTTCATGAATAGCACCTAATTAGGTTGAACTAGTTGCACCCCTGTTTTTTAGTAATACTTAGAAGAGGAGTGGCCCCAGGTCTCTTGAAGCGTTAATTGGATAGATATCACTTGGGGGCTTAGAATAATGGAGAACAAACTGAGCTATAGTCTAAACTCCGAGTATCCCGCTTAATACGTAGCCCTGTTATAGTCCCCTGAATAATCCCCTAAATTACCCCCTTAAGGCGTTTAGAGTATGGCCCAAATGGACAAGAAGAAGGACAATGACATGGAAATTGGGATTCTATTGGGGGGTTCACAACGGACAGTGTATATGGGGCCCGGATAATCAGCACAGGTTGTTTTTGAATGATATTACGTTTTAACCCATCGCCTAATCCATGAGCCCGAAGGATTTTCTTGAAGTTCAGCAGGCTTGGAGCACTTGCCTACAACCCTGAGGCTCCAAGTACCTAATAACCATATACTTACGCAAAACCTGTACTATAACTACTATTACCCAAAACCCAAGTACCTGATTATTGAGTACTTGGACCCTTTGGGCAAAGTTTTTCAGAGGGTCTCTTCCGCCTGGGCGCGATGGGTCTCGGCCAGCTAGATTGAAGGAGCTGCAGGTTTGGGGTTTAGGTTTAGGGTTTGTTGAAGGTGTTAAAGCTGTGAACTTGCGGGTGGGCCCAGGCTTCCAGCAGAGTAGCGGGCGTTTGATAAACCTTCATGTCTGCTTGCCTCATCCGGTATGTGAAGTTCTACCTGACAACGGCCAGTACTGTGGTGACCCCCTCAGATATGATGAATGAAGCTAGCAGCTTGCCCTCTGGGCTCCCAAATCATCACCCGCCAAACAATATCCGCAGGCCCTGAACCCTCCTTGCCGTGAATCCTATACCATCCGAGCCTCCACCCTGGGCCCACATGCCCTGATTATAATGAACCCAACGAAAGTTTGTCAACAACGCCCTTCATTGGAACCCCAAGAAAACGAATCAAGAGGAGTTCTCCTCCATGTAGGGGTCTCATATCAGACAGAACAGCATGCATCAATCCTCCTCAACTCCGCCAGTCCCACCCCGAACACAAGGCCTTTTCCTGTTTACGTTGTGGTCTCACTATTGCTGGTGCGGGCAATGCGAGGGAGATTGTATCAGTTTAGTCTGGAGCAAGCTGCGAACCCAATGGCAGAAACAAAAAAAAAAAACTTTGCATCCTGGGGTTCTCCTGTTGCCGGGTTTCCGCATGGTGCATGATTTCCACCCAACACCCAGAACCCTCGAATCTACACCTTAAGCCCTAAACCCGGACCCTAAGCCCTAAACCGTGTACATAGTAGGTCGTATGGCAACTGAGCTCGCATCCGTGTCCACAGAGTCAAGGATGGTTGTCCAGCTCTGCTGGTAGTTCTCGATCTGCGGCCACACTTTTTTACGGAAATCAGACTTCAAGTGTTTAGGGCTTCGGGTTTAGGGTTTTGGTCTTAGAGACTTTAGGGTTGGGGGGGTTGGGGTTTAGGTCTTCGAGAGTTTAGGTTAGGGATCTAGAGCTCTGGGCTAAACCCTGAGCCCCTAAACCTCGACCAGGACGTTTCAGCAGTGCAGCACACGTCAGAGAGGGCGGGTTGTCAAAATGTTGGACCCTTTTGGGCACTCTATCCTCAAAATTAGGGGCCATGTTACATTAAGGACCCTAAAAGACTTGATAACCTTCCACATAGAGGTCTTCATATTGTTGATGGACAAAACCTGAACCCTAAACCCTAAAACCCTAAGCCCTGAACCCTTGACCATAAAACCCTAAAACCCGAAACACTAGGGTGCTGAAGTCCTCGACGGTTTCGGGTTTTCGGGGTTTTGGGTTTGGAGGGGTGGGGGAACAAGCATGGGATGTCCGTGTTCATTCCAAGGTTCAGGGTTTAGGGGGGTTTATAGGGTTTAGGGATTAGGGTTTATAGGGGTTAGAGATTAGGGTACAGGGTTTAGGGTTAGGGTTCAGGGTTTATTTAGGGTTTGTGGATTAGGGTTTAGGAATCAGGGTTTAGGCTTTCGGGATTAGGGTTTAGGGCTTAGGATTTAGGGTTTAGGGATAAGGTTTAGGGATTAGAGTTCAAAAGTTAGGGTTTAGTGGTTCTTAGCCATCCCTGCGCGCAATAGCACCCCTCCCCCCCCCCTCTACCATACCTGCAAGATTGCATCAATGCATTGAATCTAAATCCTAGGGCTACAGTTTAGCTAAATAACCGGTTCTAGGTACATAGCTCAGTAACCTGCTATTTAGGTAACTGGGAGCCCTTGGATAAACTGGTTCAATATTCGGCTGTCAGTCTCCGGAGCGCGCAGGCCGACCTAAGAAAATCTGCAATTGCAGCTCCAAATCCCGCCCGAATTCTCGCACGTTGAGGATGTTAAAGAAATATGTAGGAAATTCTCAACATCATGTTATCTACCCCAGAAATTGAACGATCCTCTTCATAGGGAATGCAGAACTAGACGGATCCAAAGCCATCATTGAAGCAAACTGAACCCCAAGATTGAAACCCTAAGCCCTGAGCCCTAAACCTCCGAACCCCCGGACCCTACATCCCTAAAACCTATAACCTACACCCCTAAAGCCTCTCCCCAAACCCCTAAACCCACTGGACAAACGGTGCTGCAGCTTTGGTCAAACTGACCCAGATTACCTCATGCCCTCAAAAGCTAAAGATTCCCAAGTGTTAGCTGGCTATACCTTAGGTGGACCCCCCACAGTAATAGTGACTATAAGGGATAAGAGGGATTATACTAGGGTCCTCTTATATATTATACCACTATGACAGGGTGGGGGGTCCACCTAAGCTATACCTTTTTTCAGGTTCCTGCAGGATTTTTGAAAATTGTCACTTCCCCACTTCCCGCCTGTTCAGCCCCTGCTGTGGCAGAGTATTCTGGCAGCTCTTGGACGAGGGCCGACAGGTCCCAGATGGACTGCAAAGGAGGCTCAACAGAGTAAGTAGCCCAGAGGGTCCAAGTACCCAATAATTAGGTAATTGGGTTTAGGGGAATAGGGATTCTAATGCAGGCTTGGGGTAAGTTTATGATTGTTAGGTACTTGGACCCTTGGGGCAGGGTTCAGATTTTAGGGTTTAGGGTCCGGGTTTGGAGTTCGGAGGTGCAGGTTCAGGGTTATAGCTATAGGTTCTAGGATTTGGGTCTAGAGTTGCGGGGGCATGAGGATTCTTGCAACCAAAACTTCTAGACGCCCCAATCTAGAGCACGTCGCAACTTCAGGGGTGGATCTTTGTGTTGATGAATGTTGAGGTCCAAAGGCTAGGAACTATCGGCCTTGATGTCGATAGGGGTGGTTAAGTCGAGCCAGAGTCAAAAATGGTAATATAGAAAAACTTCATGTTCGGTCCACGCAGCCATGGCTATAGCTGTAGCTGCCGCCGCAGCAGCAGCGTCATCATGATGGTAATGATAATGATGAGGAGGAGCAAAGGTAGGAAGCACGCCATCGCCGCCATCTGTGTCGTCGTCATCATCATCACCATCATCATACCGGCGGCGCCCGGTAGTTAGTTGTGGCAAAGGTACAAGATCTGCCATCACATGTGGTATCCTCGTCAAGGATATATATATAAATATACATATATGTATGTATCTATTTCATGTATGTATTTGTATGTATATGTCTCTGTGTATATATATAAGAGCACACATATAGAAATATGTCTCTACATATATATGTATATATCTATGTGCCAGGCTGTGAACCTGCTTCTTCCTAATGCCAACAAGTTATAACCCAGAACTAAACACGCCAACCCTCAACTGTGAACTTACTAATGTTCGCTTCGCATTGATAATCCCTGCCACCTCCGATTGATCTAACTCCAGTTCGGGAGGGATCGGAATAATGGCGCCATTAAAACCATTGTCCCTAAGACATTTAATGTTTTCCGGAAACGTTGTCATTGCTGGTCTTTGTATAATTGTGTTGCGGCGTTGGATATTTGCGAATGTCTGTCGAGTCCCTCAAGTTAAGTCAACAATAGTCGACTCATGCGAAGAGGGTCCCCTTCCTTTCCAGGTCGCAGTTGAACGCCTGGTCTGCAGGTCCAGTCCATACTTATTACTATCACTTCTACTTTTACTTTTCTATTTCTGTTATTGTTATTCCCTGAGGAAGCAACCAAACAAAAACAACACATAGCGCCAGTCATCGAAAACCGTGCAAGGATTAATCCCACCTGCTGGATCAGCACGAAGAAGCCTGTGCAGCCGCAGATAGCTCTGTGAGTCAAAAAAACTGTGTAGTATTCGCTAAGGCTCCCATAAAGAAACTTCCGGGCCTAGGAAGTTTTGTTTGGGCATGAGACCTGATTGTCATGGATAAACAGGACACGGACGACAGGGACAATTTGGATAGTTCAAGGGTCTGTAGTCACATTTGGTATTCATGCATACTGTATTCCTCCATACTGCAGCTCGTAGCTAGAGGTTGTCAGGATTAGAGCTGCCGTGTTCCTCCGATTTGGAGACATGTCCATGCATCAGCTGTTTTACATGCAGGACAAAATATTTCAAAAGCTATACTACAACAGGACGGGATAACCTTAGGGACCCTAGGGACACATGTGATTATTAGGCGAGCGCACGGGTCCCTCAGGACTTACACCTTCATGATTTTACAAAATCTTCACTCTAGGAATCAGGTTGCAGGATTTTACTCGAACTCGTGGGGCGTCAGATGGAAAAGAGTATGGAACATGAAATCAGAACAGGGGGATATATGAGGCCCGATATGGGGTAATGGGGGGGTATACGGGCATAACTATAGTTAGTCACGGGATTTTCGGGAAGCTCAAAAAGATTACAGTATCCCAGAGGGTCCATATATACAACTATTAAGGAATTAGGCCCGCAAATACCATATTATAGAAGGAATTATGGGTCCCAATTCCCTAGTGGTTGTATATGTGGAAACTCTGGGAATAGCAGCTGGAGTTACGGGGCGCATTTTAAGAGGACTCTGCCCCTCTGCAGCGCTGCAGCTTGAAGGCTTGCAGTCAAAATTGGGGTCTACCAATCCCTCCCCTAACCCAGAGGGTCCATGTACCCAATAATTAGGTACTTGGGATTTGGGTAATAGTAATTATGGTACAGGTTTTGGGCAGGTATATGATTATTGGGTACTTGGACCCTTAGGGTAATGTTTAAACCCATCACCCACCCAATATTAAGCATTTCAGTGGGTTTAGGGTTTAAAGTTTCTACTATATTACAATATACCGCCATGCGAATAGCTAATCTATTGTCAAGGGGTTCAATATGTTAGGGGGACTTGAATGTTTTGGGACGGGGGTCCTTTCAAGGGTCATGTGTAGTGACGGCTACCGTGGGGCTCATAGAAGTTCCTTCTGGGTGGTATACTATAACTTCTTCCGCAAAGCCATAGAGTGTTGGGCGACCTGCAGTAACACCAAATCAAAAGAACATGAGCCTAGACCTGTCTCACACTAGCTAGGCGTGGTGTGAAGCACCCAAATACCAAATTTTAGGTACTCGGACCCGCTGGGACTTTGAGTTTTGCCTTACCAAGGCCCCCAACGAGACGTCCCCCAGCCTGCGACGAACAGGCTGAAGATGATAACCACCTGGAAAACCCTACTACCATAGGGTTTGGAGTTTTGGGGCTAAGGGTTTAGGGTTTAGGGGTATAGTAAGGACTTGGGGATGAAGTACTCTTTTACTACATTACTGTATTACTTGGGGTTAGGCGTGTCTTCGTAGTTTCAAGGTTAATCTAAACCCTCTTCCTAAAAAGTGCATACCTTGTCTGATTTTTGGGCTCCGAAATACTTGATGCCGGCATGTGAGCTATAGTCTAATTTCCTAGCATCCAGCGTAATAAGCCCTGTAGTAGTGGCCTGTATAACCCTTATATAAACCACCTTTAAGGAGTCAAGACCCTAAACCCAAAACCCTAAATAAAGGGGGTTAATAAAATCCCTAAAGAATCACCTTAAAGTAGTTTAGACTCCTAAATCTTACAATCTCCTATATAACCCCTTTAAGTAGTTTAGACTATAGCTCATGTGCTGAGAGCAGAATTGGCCTGCATAAATCGCTAGTGAATGGCTTGAGGCCATGAAGCAACCAGGGGAATCCAGGAGGGTGTAAGGGTTTAGGAGATTGATGGTTTTTGGGTGTATAAGGTTCAAGGGTTTAGGGTTNNTTAGGGGTTTGGGTTCAGGGTTTTACTTGGCTGTAAACTGCTTCGGTCATACCTTCCAAGGATTGGGCTTGGATGTCTGGTCTCCCTGCCTACGGAGACCTAACATACCTACTGAACACAATATCTCCGGAACGCTAATAGAGATATAGACTATATCATATAACCCAAACCGAAACCCCGAAACAAGACCTACCTTAACCAGGTCATTATTCGGGAACTATGAAAAGTACGACTTCATATTTTTAGTACAAGTTCAAGCTACGTGTCATTCCCGAAAGTGGCCCAGTAATTTGATTTCTTCATTTTTTACGGCATGAAATTCTACACGACTATGTTGCTATATTGCTATCCTATTATTTTACTGGGTTACACTCCCTAAAAATGCCAGCCATTGTGTACTACTCGATGAATACTGACCCCNNCCCCCCCCCCCCCCCCCCCCAATGAGGCTGAAGTAACCGGGCCATTTTGATAGCCCCAAAGCCACCGAATTAGGACCCCGTCATAGCTGGTATAACCCTATGATATGCTGACTGCAGTTTCCGCTGTAAGGTCCTGATTTTGGATGCTAGGATTAACAAAACGAAACGCCCTCGTATTACGAGGAACGTTGCGGGGGATCTGCGAATAGGATTCCGCGGAACATTCTGAGCTGGACATTGGCTGCACGGGACAGAACGTCACATGGCAAGAGACCCGAAGTTTGCCATAGGTATTAGAGCACTGAAAGACTTTTTAAGACTTAGATCTTTGTCCTTCCAGCCGCCAGCGCTCTTCCCAGAAGATGGCAGATGGAGGAGCTTCTTGAAAGGATGGCATTCTAAGGGTTTCTCTTGGAAAAACATATGAGGGTTCGCCAAAGCTCTTTGTATAATCCGATGCCATGGACAA
>CAJNIZ010017335.1:42317-185913 GCA_905231905.1 Symbiodinium pilosum
TAATATGCGAGTATTGACCATTGCTCATATGTCTAAAGGGCCACAGATTGATGGGACCCACGAAGGCACCATAAGTTTGACAGCTCGGCATATCAGGTCGAAACCCCAAACTCTCAACCCTAATCCCTGACCCTAGACCCTATAAACCCTAATGGATCACAACTCGTGACAACAAGCCGGCACTGCCCAGTCGGATATGAAGCGAAGATCGGCAACCTCGGGATGTTGGGGGTTCACGGTTCAGAGCTTCGGGTATAAGAGTTTAGGGTTTCAGGGTTTACATATCAGGGTCCAGAGTATAGCGTTTGAGGGTTTAGGGACAATTTGGAACTCGCTTCGATATAACCACCATTTCGGGTGAGGTTGCTACAGCTTGCCCCGCAGCAATATACATCAGCAGTAACTATTTGAACAGTAGTTGCGATAGCCTGAACAATTGAAGCAGGGAATTTGGGTGCAGTCTACATGGCAGACAAGCCAGCAGTTTTCCACAATGTAGACCCATGATAAATATGGGGATAATTCAAAACAAAATGGAAACTACTATTTAGGGTTTAGGGTGTAGACCCATGATTAATAAACCCACTCCTGTTTAAGAGCCTTAATATTAGGATCCTTATCGTAATCCCCATGAAGCCGTCTGGGTCGTAATTGAAAAACTTCCCGGTGAACAGAAGCTTGGTGCACAGCTCATGTTCAGCGGAGTGGTAGCGGTCCTTGCAGGTCAACTTGGCTTGGGTGAAGAGGGCGTCCTGGTGTCCAAAGTCAGCAAGCCAGTGGCGTCACGGCGGAATAACTTGTTGATGATTTGAGTCCTGAATGCCCGAGCTGGCGCGCCTGGCGGCGGCCACTCGTACATATTCAGGATGTGACCGGGTATACTCTCAGCAGCCTTCATCTTGCTCCATGTTTTGCCTTTGCTTTTGTCACTCCACTCAGCGATCTGGGATGATCTGGGTGTTGAGGGTGCCTTCATCGTGCCTTCTTGTTGCCGGACTTGGATGCTGCGGCTGGCTGCTTCATGTCACAAGCAGACACCGGACAGGCTTGGATAGTAAAAACCACGCAATCGCCACGGACACCCCCAAAGTAGACCTATATGCCTTAAGGGGAAGAGGTTTATTAGTTAGGGGTCTACATTACCAATACGTCTGAGCCTTCCCCGAGTGGGCTGACATTATGCATGGCACCTGTGCTGGCGCCTGGCACCGGCACAGTAGCGGCAAATTACAGGAACAGGGGAGCTCACTCCCTGTTATTACTATTCTTATTACTGCTCCAGTGGTAGTATTCCTACCATTATTAAGTTAAGTTGATATAGTCACAGGGTATCCTACCTGCTGACTTTGCGGGCCCCAGAGAAACTTTTCTTTTGCTTCTAACTCTAACAGGACTGCGTGCCACCCCAACAGTTGGAGGTTACCTATTAAGCTAAGGGTCCAAGTACCCAATAATCATATACCTGCCCAAAACCTGTACCATAATTACTATTACCCAAATCCCAAGTACCTAATTATTGGGTACATGGGACCCTCTGGGTATTAAGCTACCATGATACTGAAGTGTAAAGCCCGCCTGGCTCGCAAGAACCCTTGGCCGAAAGCTGGGGCTGCTGCAAACATCTTCCTCTTGCGCTGGGACATGAAGGTGCTGATGGTCTGCGTGGGGTGGCAGAATTGGTCGATTGGAGCTTTTAGTTTTCGGAGGTCCAAACCATGTTCCCCTGATGGCATCCTGCCTGTTTCGGGATGCATGGACTCCTGCCTGCCTTCTGCGTTACAAGTACGAAGCTGCAATTCGGCCTGTAGGGGAGTATATGGGGTATGTGGAGCACTGGAGGTTGGTAGTATGAGGTCGCCTTTGAGTAGTCAATGTGTCCGAGGCTACCCATACATGAGATATAGTTAGTCTAAACTCCTTAAGGGGGATTATCTAGGGGATTATACAAGGGAGTATTATAGGGGTTATTAAGGGGGATACTAGGAGCGTAAAATCATTGCGTGCATGAAATACCAAAATCTCCACTATGAGGATCTCCACAACCACCCATACATCTCAGAAACTCTGATATGAGCAGTTTCTTGGCCCTATACCCTAACAACCAATAAAGCCATATGGAGAATGGTCTTACTCTATATTGAGAACCAACGTGTCCCAATCGACAACTCTACTCCTTTGCCTGGCCTAACACTGAAATGCAAAACCTTCAACAAACACTAGACCCCATAAAACAATCAAGTTGGATTCTTGGATCCCGAACCATGTATACATATATATATATATACATATGGTAGTTTCCTTAAATAGGGGGACCCCAATATAGACCCAAAAATACTACCATCCTTATTCTAGGGACCCCTAAAAGGGTACCCCTAATTTGGGGAAACAACCATACACACGTGAGCTATGTATCCCCCTTAATAACCCCTATAGTAATCCCCTATATAATCCCCTATATAACCCCCCTTTAAGGAGTTTAGACTATAGCTCACATGTATATGTATAAGACTCGCAGGAGCGCTTCGAAGGGACCCTCATCAGGCGAAGTAAAACCTAAACGGCCTAAACACAACCATTCAACCGTTGAGTTAAACTCAAAAGACCCTGAACCCTAAATCCCGAGACTCTAAACCCCTAAAGCCCTAAACTTTAAACCCCCTAAACCCCTAAACCCTACACCCCAGACAGCTTCAAGGCAACCTGTGACCCTACTGTACCTGACCTAAAGGGTCTAGGTACCTATAAGGGGAAGTGGTTGAGGTGTATAAGGGGGTTAAGGTTTATAGGGATATGAGGGGTTTAAATTTTAGGGATATAAGGGATTCAGGGTGTAGGGATATAAGGGCTTTAGGGGTATAGGGGGGGGGGGAAAGGGGATTAGGGTTTAGGGATATAAGGGGTTTAGGCTTTAGGGGTATAAGCGGGTTAGTTTGTAGAGGTAGAGTGGGTTTAGGGTTCAGGGGTATAAGAGGTTTCGGATTAAGGGGTACTTGCTTGGGCCTAAGGCGGTTCCTATTGAAGTCATCAGAAACGAAGTATCGATACCGCGTAGTTACCTGGAGCCTCTGGACAATGGTAATTCCATACAGTGATTCCCAGAGTATAAGTTACTTGGGATCATGCAGGATTTGAGCAATATCCACGGTAGGATTAGAGAATTGGGAGTCTCATTTTGGGGGTCCCAGCTCGGGTTTGGGGGGAGGTGTTTGCGGCAGGATTTTAGAACCTTTTAAAGCTCACCAAAAAGCATAACAAAACCCTAGAACTACAAGTCCGCCGCTAAAAAGCCACCTTACATGCGCAATGCCTTGGTATGTTTTGGTAGAGGTGCCAGGCTATTCTGGTAGCTGCTCCCGACCTTCCAAATTCTTCGGGCAACTCCAAACAAAATCCAGCTGTTCCATAGGCTTGCCTTCAGTTCCATTCGTGGAGAACAGCAGTCCCTTCCAGAACTCACTAAGAAGCCCTAGAAAAACCTCAAGCCAGCTGGGATGAAATTGGGCATTCCTGAGCAAAACGGTTCCCAACCCCCGAAGCCCATGAATGAGCATTTTTGCCAGTATGGAAAGGTACTGCCTTAAATCCTTTCTTTACTCTGTCCTCGGAACGTTTGCCACCAGTGGGCGAGAGGGTTTCTTATCGGAGCTTTGTAGAGCTTAGTAACCACTTGTAGCTGGCCTCATAACTCTACTCGGAGACCAATAACTGGAATCATAACCCCAGTTAACTCTTAGTGGCTACTAATCTCTTCCTCCCAACATTAACCCCCCCACCCGTAATATCAAAAATTCACGCTATGTGGTAAATTATATTGGGAGTATTTAATTTTAGGGCGTGGGGCGGCGGTGTTAATATTAGGGGAAAGGGCTACGTCCCATGAACCTTCAAGTAGGCGGGGAGGGAGGTGATTACAGGGTGTTGCATGAGAGTGTCAGAGCGGCTCTGAAGTTCTGCCGGCCCCTTTTTTAAGGGTTTAGGGTTTAAGGTCTAGGGTTTAAGGTTTAGGGTTTAAGGTTTAGGGTTTATTAACAAGCCTTTGCTCGGAGGATTGTAGCAAGTGCTTCAGAACATCCAAAGTAACCATAATCATGATGAGCCGTGTCGGGGATTTAGGACTCAGGGCTTCACTTCCCTAAGCCTTAGACCCTAAGTTGCATTGGGGTTTACTGCATGAGCAGGTTTAATCCGCTTGTCCCACTCCGGGGCGTAGATTGCGCAGGCAATGGATGATTTCTTCCCACTCCTTGTCTGAGATGGATCTGGTCATGCTAGAAAAGATATATCATGGCTTTTTGCCGATCTTGTGCAAGCACCTGTGGGTGCAGGAAGCAGTCAAGTCAACCCCCCCCTTCTCTGCAAAACCTACTACGAGGTCATCCTCCAACAAAACGGGGTGACCTCGTCTAAATAGCCCGTGCGGAAACTTCACTAAGATCTGTTGTTGTATTCCACTGACCTTTCATATGTGTATTCTATTTTTACACAAAACCCAACCACCCTTATGCGCTTCCCTCGCACCTCGCCGGCATAAAGCACATGCGAAGCACGGCAACCAAAGGTACAGCAAAAGGCCACCTTAAGGAGGCAGTTCTTCATCATAGACTTCAAGCTCCCAAATCCAAAGTCATCGCTGTAGCAGCTGAAAAGAGGACATGCTCTTCTTTTAAATCTTCTGTAGGTGCAGGCAAAACTACTATAAGACCGCTACACACAGTAAGAATATGTGTGCTTTCAAAACGTTTAGGGCCGTGTTTCGGAGCCCCTATAATGAGGACTGCGCATGGGGCCTCCTTCTATGGGAAGTCCAAGTAGCTAATAATCATATCGTTCCCTAAAAGCTGTACTGTAATTACTATTGCCCAACACCCATGTACATAATTATTGAGTACCTGGACCCTTTGGGTTCTACATGTCAGGAATATCCTTTGACATTCTCCAAACGACCAAGAGCAGCTTGAGAAACAACAAACCACCTCCAGGCCTCTGTGGTTGGTTTTGGGCTTATAGTCCCCCTTAAGTAGATAGAATATTAGGGTTATGTTGGGGTTATATAGGGATAACGGAAAAGAAAATGGAAATTACAATTTAAAGTTTAGGGTTTATAGTCCCTCTTAAGTAGACAGAATATGGCCTTGGGTATATTACAGTAGGATCCCCATATACCCCATATTCTAGCTACTTAAGGGGGACCCTAATCCCTAAATCCTAAACCCCAAACCCTAAACTGGCGAGAGCGCCGCTGACCATATACATGGGCGCTCGAGCCTCTCGGGACAGGCCTCCGGCCTGGCACCATATCGAAGCTGCGGGCCTGGGAGGGTAAAGCCTCCCAGGACAACCCCCCCGTCTACCATAGAGCGTAAGCTCTTGTAATAAGGACCCCAAACCCCAGCCATTAAGCACCGCAAGGGTTAAGCGCCTTGGGGGATTCTGAGGCCTTTAGGCCTCCCGGGACCTCCCAGGGCCCTTTCCTTCTCGCAGGCTTCCCAGCTTCCAGGCAGAACTGGGACCTGCAGGACCTTTCACAGCCATTCCCAAGGTTTTTGAACCCTCCAGCGTTTCTGAGAAATTTCAGGAGTTTTAAAGTGCTTGTTTCTGTAAAGGCTTTGTAGGCTTGATTCGTACATAGATCCAAGTGTGGAGGCCGGCCAAGGCCTCCGCTACCCCTACGCGTTGTTCAAATCAAATCCTTTTCACTGAAATTCCGAAACTTGAGAGTGCCCTCTGCGGCGGTGATGAGGAGTGAACAACAGACGTGGACGAGAACAAAAAACAAGGAAGCCCCCCTTGCTAGGGGGGTTTGGCGGGTAGGAACCCTAAACCCTAAATGAGCATAGTTTGGGTGGCTGGGGTGGGACTCCTAAGCTGCGCAGGCGTGCGATAGGGTGCGCACCTCTAACTCTCAAGAAAAGCCGCACGCCCGGCGCGTCCACTGATGCACACCCTAAGCCCCAAACCCTAAACCCTATATTCCATCTACTTAAGGGGGATTATGGGGTTAAGAGCTCCGCAGATATAGGTAGGCCAGCTCTACAGCCTTCCCACGCCCCCGGGAGGATTCGAGTTTTGGGTTTAAGGGTTTAGGATTTTAGGGTTTAGGGTCTTAGGGTTTAGGGTTTTAGGGTTTGGAGGATCTAGTAGAACTCCCCTAGATGACTTGTACCCTCTACTACGGTTGTAACCCCAAACCCTAAACCCTGGGTGACATGTCTAGCAACCTTTGAGGGCCATCTACTTTCTAGATCCTCGCCGCCCAGAGGCTCGATGTACCTCCCGAAGGGCTCTATGCAGCTGTATGGTATCTACTTGCGCCCTATTTTTTTTTTTTTACGGTAACCCCTTTGGGCCCTAAGTATATACTATATAGCTACATGAAGCCTTTGGGCTCTTGCTTCATTCATTAGCCTTTAGCAAGATGTTGCAATGTTGCATCCCCGTTCACAGGAGGACAACATGCCATTTCCTGTAGAGTGAGAAGCTGCCTCCCAGGCAAATGCTTATATACATGCTGGCTCATGCGTAGCTGTATGGGGAAGCCTGCGCGCATCTGATGAACTGTGTGAGATACCTTGCATTCTGTTAGGTTCGAATTGTAAGCAAATTGTGCACCGCAAAAAGGCAATGACACGACGGACCAATGTGGACTGCCTTGCAATAGATGGTACAAAACCCATGTATGACACGGATTTCCAAAACCTCAGGAGTACTTGTACGCCAGAAAGTCATAAACAGTTGCAGCATGAATGAATGCAGAAAACGAAGGGGGTATCGGCGCACATCTTCTTCTGAATAAATTAGGTTTGCAAGGTGAGTGTACTCCTAGTTCTGCTACCTAACAATGCCCAAAACGCTTGCTCATAGCACGTGTGAGTAGCATGAGAAGCACAAGAGGATGATTGCAGCATGGCCTTGCAAAACAAACGTTGCCCACTTCAGTTTGAGGTCTAGGTGTTAGGGCTTGAAATGCGAGTGCTTTCTCCAACACGTCTGTGGAAGTTCTTTTGCAAGACATAGCTTTGGAGCAATCTGCAGGAGGGTGGTAAGCATAAGGCGGGTATTCTTTATGATGTTCTCATGACAACTTGCTGGTGAGAGTAGTACAGAGTAAACCCTAAACCCAAGGCCTATGGGAGACGAACTGCCTTGGAACTACCCGCAAGTAATGGTCTAATGTAGACCCTGACTAACAACCCTCTCCCCTCACTGGCGATTATAATAGGGATCCTAATATATAATAAGGATCCTAATATTACCCCTAAACCCTAAACCCTAAGCCCTTAAAAAGGGGGGTTATTCGTCACGGGTCTACGTTACCAGGATCTACCAGGCATACAGCAAAGCTTTTAGTGGCGGACCCGGCATGCTGTGTGGGTTGAAGGTAATAATTGCTTGAGGGTTTAAGGGATTAGGGTCTTTAGGGTTTAGGGTCTTTAGTGTTTAGGGTTTGGGGTTTAGGGTCTTCAGAGTTTAGGTGCTTAGCTACCTACAAGTACCACTTGCTTCCAAAAAGAACACACCTTCGTAGCAACATCCCAAACCAAAGCAAGCAACCTAAAAACCCGAACCCCAGCACTCTAACCAAGCCCGACAATCCGGCCCCAAATCCCAGCACTTCAAATCCTGAAGCCCTTACCCTTAACCCTAGACCCTGCCCCCCTTAACCCTTAACCTTAAACCAAAACCCCAATCCCCCAAACCCTAAACCTTACTGGGGTCTAGTAGGGAAGAAGGGAGTACATTATATATGGACTACACAAGGATTCTATTCCCCTATTCGCTACTAAGCATCAGTAAGAAACAAACTTGATTCAGCAAATCCCGACATGCAGATGCGCTGGCTGGCGCGCCGAGGTTGCCGCAGCATTCAGCTAGGCTTTAGGGTTTAGGGCTTAGAGTTTACAATCGCTACCATCCCAGAGTGTCCAAGTACCCAATAATTGGGTACTTCGGATTAAGGTAATAATAATTATGGTATAAGTTTTTGGTAAATATATGTTTGTTAAGTACTTGGATCCTGGGGTACCCTCCCTGAAACTAGCCTATAGGGTCTAGGGTATGGGGTTTAGGGCTTAAGGATTTTGAGTTTGGGACGCAGGGGTACATGTTGATACTAAAAGCTCTGCACCACCGTTAGTATGCTTAGCTGCCGTGAGTCTAACAGTAGAATATACTCAGGATCATGCAGGATCTATAGTCCCCCTTATGTAGATAGAATATGGCTTCGGGTATATTATCATAAGATCCCCAGAAACCCACATTCCATCTACTTGAGGGGGACTATGTATTGGAGACCGTACCCTCCCTCAAAACTAAGAGGGTAAGGCTGATATTAACTATAGTCTAAACGCCTAGTATCCCCCTTATAACCCCTATAGTAGTCCCCTGCGCAATCCCCTTTTTAACCTCCTTTCAGTGGTTTAGACTACATCTCATTTGGGCCTAAGTACCCGCTGTTTGGGGCCCTACAAATCCAATTAAGGGTACTCGGAGGTTCCTGGTTTGAAAGGACAGGGTTTAGGGGTTAGGGCTGAGGTTTCAGGGCTTAGGGCTTGGGTCTAGGCCTATATGAAAATGCAGGACAGTCATAATTTGAAAGTTGTTTGTCTGGTAAGGTATGCCCTTTGGCGCTTAGCAGTGTCTATAAACAAGAAGCACGAGGATCTAGGATGGTGTACGTCAGCAGGAATCATCTTGATCTTGTTACTTCAAACATCTTCAAACTGCATACACTTCCGAATCTGGTCCTACAAAACAACTACTGATTGCTTCCTATAACCGAAACCTGCGAACACCATGCACAGGTTTCCGGAGAATGCTGTGGAATGCGTGAGACTCGACGCAGCCACATCAGAGGCGCTCCGGAACGCGAGTTTGCTCGCAAATGGCTCCTGAAAACGCAAAGCTTGGCTTACTACAGACACAACCATAGTAATCCAGCCCTCTTTGCGATGCTGCCTGTGGCTTCGAAAAAACCCTGATCCAAGCCCTTACAACATCTTTACACGGCCGAGCTTTGCAAGACTTAGCTCTTACCATCTTCTGCGGATGAAGTTTTAAAAAGGGCGGCTCAGCGGCATGCATGGAAATGAGGAGGAGCATTGCAGCACATAATTACCACCATTCTTCTTTCTTCTCTGCGGCCATTAGTAGTCCTACTACTGAGAAGGAGTACTTGCATTGCATGTGAGGAGCATTTTGAGATACCACCACCTTTGAGCACCTGCTTGGCCTTCCAGTCCGACTCCTCCGCAGACACAGTCTCAGTTCACGCTACTACTGTGCCTTGTCAGCGCGGGAGACTTCCCTTGGACAGGTACCTTGGGTTTGGGGTTTAAGCCTTGAAGAAATTCCAATGACAGGGATTACCCACTTCTACTGGACGGGTAACGCTACTGCTACTACTTCCACTCTGTCTACTTCCACTACTGCTGCTGCTGTTCATATCATAATCATCCAACTTATGGGCAACCTAAAGCCCAAAAAAAAACAAACCCCAAGCCCTAAACCCTAAACCCCTAAAACCCTAAGAACCCTCAGCACCCTGAACCCTGAAAGCATGTCCTCACTTCTGGCACCCACAAAGCTGGGCACAATACTGGCCGACCTTCAAGGGCTTAGTGGCTTGGGCTGGGTGGGATTCAGGGTTTAGAATTAAAGTCTTCGAGTAGGGTTTAGGATTTAGGATTTAGGCTTCAGTCGGGTAGGATTTAGGATTTAGGCTTTGCGGTTTGGGGTTTAGGGTTCTCGAGGGCTGGGTGGGAATGAGCAGCTTCAATTTCAGTGTCCAAGGGTACAAGGATGCTAACATGTTGCTTTTTGCTATCAAAACCTTAGGTTCTGGTATGAATTCGAGAGTACGGCATCCAACACCGGACACCATCGTAGTTGTGCACTGCGCCCCATAGAGTTAGGTTTCAGCGGTTTGGAAATAGGCTCCTATAAGTGTTAGGCTGACAGATTGTGAGGGAGTCTTCCAGAAATCTACTGACTCTGGCTAGAGGAAATCATGCACCACCTTACATGCCTTACGCACTTTGAGCTACAGTACTATGGGTTCCTGAGTGGTGCACAAATACCTTCATCTACTGTAGTGTTGCTGACCTATAGACGCGAAACAGTGGGGAGCCATGGTAGTTCCGTACCTGCATGGTCAGGCAGGACTGTCTACAAGGGTACAGATAAGCATATTCTAGATACTTTGCTTCAAAGCGGCTCCTAAGTATGTATATTCTGACCCCAGTGGCCCCAAATATACACGAGTTGCTACATGGGCGTTGCCCAAACTTACCTTCACAAGAAAATGACCCCTTCGCGGAAATCCAAAGTTNNACCCCATCGCGAGCTTTCGCGGAAGCATGTTTGAAGCAAAAAGCAAAGCCCTGAACTCTTAAAGGGGCCCACCAAGTCCAAAATAATAGCTAGGATCTCCATTTAAGGAAGAGACATGTATTGTAAAGCAAGTAAGGGAGCTATAGCTTACGATACTCCTTTCGCGAAATCCAAAGTTCCTTTTGCGCGCACCATCGCCACCTTTCGCAGAAGGTCTTTTAAGCCATCCGTGGTCGTTTTATATAAAAATGCCTTCATGGGGTTTTCAGGCGATGCCCACATACAGGTAACAAATGAAACGGGTAAACAAGTTATGGGGAATATGCGAAGATGGAGAATGAAGTGTGCCCCGTTAAGGGACTTCAGAGCATGTTATTGACCAACACTCTGACGACGTTGTTTTTGCCATCGCCTGATGTTGGTCAGAATGCTCCACATGGTCTTACAGTTGCATCGATCCCCAAACGGTAAACCCTAAACCGCGCCCTTCATACTAATATTACAACCCCCCCGCCCCCCCGCCCCCCCCCCCCCGTACACAAAAACAGAGCCGATTACTCCACAATCGGGATCGTGCAGTCTGGGAGGGGGTAGGGGGTGGGTTAAACTACTTTCCTAGTCCCCGAAGCTGGATCTAAGCGCCCCAGGCCTCGGGCCTCGGCGGATAACTTTATTGAGCGATAGGATAGCAGAAGCCGATGGGTACCGATGAGGAAGTGCACAGGAGCACACTTGATGGGCGCAAGAAGGTTTGTTCACGGGCACAGTTTAGCGGCGAATGCATTCACAAGATCTTCTCCACAATGCAGCCAGTAAAGGCACCACCTCTCCTTTGTTCGGCAGTCCCTCAATGTCCTGCTTTGTGAAGTATGCGTGTGTTGGGAGCCTGCTTGCCAATGGATTTGGCTGAAAGTGTGTTTCTCAGTTGTTTCTTCAATCATGAAATTCCAGTTGGTATAGTTAACTCACAGTCTTGGGATGCAGACTTTGTGACTGCCGCCTGACTTCTAAACCCTAAACCATGTGGCAAGTGAGATGTTTCTCAACTCGTAGTCCTGGCGGTGGGTGTGGAGGTGAACCTTCTGACGCTGTCCTCCATTCGCAGAGTGCTGGATGATCGGGTGCTGACATGTCTAGAGAAAGAGAACTTGGCAGGAGTCTCTTGCACGCTTTGTCGCTGACATTTTCGACTGTGTAGGCTGAAAAGTGATGGGGTACTCAGTCTACTTAACGGTATGTTACCGAGAAAACGAACACTGAAGATCACTGGAGGGTCCTGTCCCTCAGCGAGCCGCAGCGAGCCTCAGCAAGCACCAGGAGCGGCCTGGTTGAGCAAGGCGAACTTGATGATGTTCCAATGTGCCTTAGTCTCCAAACTGGCCTGACAATTTGATGCTGACATGGGCTACATGAAGCAACAACACATCTCCTCTTCAACTTGACAAAGCTGCTGGAGGCATCTTGTCTGGTCTTCCACGCACCTGCAGCTACCTTGCGAAGATGCTCCCCTTCGAGAAGTTGAAGGCTTTCACAGAGGCAGGCTCTTTGGCGGCTTCGTCATTGAAACCGTGCATGCTGCCTGAACGCTCCAGCAGGAGGATGCTAGAATCTTTGAAGAACAGAGGGAGGCTCAGCTTCTCGGCTTCCAGATGGCTTTCTTTGAGATCAAGCAGATGTTGTCTGTGACGGCTACGGCCCAAGCCGAAGGCATCTCTCTGGAAGGGGCTATGCTCGAAAGTCACATCTCTCTGTCCTTGGTCTCACTGGCTTTCGGCGACAGTGGACCCATGTGTGGCGTGGCTGAGAGAAATTCAACAGTGTCTATTGCGCATGAAGGGCTCGGAATCGATTCTTCGTAAGCTTTGAGCACTCAGGATCGGGCGGAATGCGCTGCAGTTGGCAGTCTGGATGGGTGATGCAGATGCTTGATGCAAGCTAATCAGGTTTAGGCCGTCACTCACCAAACATCTCCCACGATCAGCTCAAGCAAGTGTTTGATTTGCCTCCGAACGCCCAACTCGAAGCTTGTATGAATTCCAGGACATCCTGCAAAGCCTTTCTCCCATGTCGGAGACGATAGATGCCGAGGGACGGACGGTCCTGGACTATGTGCGACCTTTGGCTTCAACCTTCTGAATTTTTCGGCTTTGGCTTGCTGGAGAAGAGTGATCTGACAGTTAGTTTGTGAATCTAGCAATTTAGACATGCCACAGTCTCGTTCAATGTTACCTGAACTGAAGCATGCTGCAAGGGGCGCTGGGGTCACCGGTGCTAAAGCTGGCACTGCCAAAGCAAAGCCTGCCGCGGCCGCGCTCGCAGCAGACGCTGCGCTGCGATGGCCAGGAGCAGACTTGGAAGGGACAGCAAACGCTCTCTGATATTCTTTGTTGTGGAGCGCCGTTGCCTTGCACTAGGGCGGGAGTCTGAGTGCTGCCACCGACAGTGGACGGGGGTCGGAGTTTGTTCCACGAGAGGCATAAAGAGACTGCCCCGACTGCACAGGACTTTTCATCTGCCACACATCTGGGGTGGACGGAAGCAACGACCTGGCCACACTATGAAGCCTGCGTGCCTTGGATCAAACGCGGTCTTGCAGGCTTAAGCCTCGGACCCTTGAGGGGGAAACTCAAGAGCTTGCAAGGATTTCGAGGTGGTGGACAGCCTCACAGAGGAGGAGCTGAGGTCCAGGTTCGTGGACATGGGCCGACCCTGGGCCCAATTGGAGTCCCTGTTTTTGGTATTCGACCTTTCGGGACCAGATTCGCTGCGAGCTGACAAGGTTTGTATCAGCATTTTGGATGCCCTATCCAACCCTCAGGGCGATCCGTAACACTACCCTTCAAATGAGCAGCCCGCACCCAAGCCCTGGTGCCTGGAGGCCCTGTGCTCGTTCGAAATTTTGCTGCTGTGGAAGACCGCTGCGCGTTGGCCAAGAGCAGGGTCATGCAGGCTTCTATCACAACTGACTGCAGCCGTAGGATGCCAGCTCAAATCGGAAATTGAGGGGTATGAAGCGCTCTGTCTTTGCAGGAGCATCGCTTCGAGCGGTTCAACCTAGGGCCCATCGCGTATCCTCAGCTGATTGGGGCCAAGCCCTGTGAGAAGACCTTCACTGTGGAGGAAGCCGAGCAGGGGGCCAGGTGTTTCAGGCAAGACGTTGCTCCGGTGTAGGAATGTTTAGGACCTCTGCTCAAGAAATGGTTCAAAACATGTGATGTGAAGTCAGGGCTTGGGGAATGTAGTTGAGAAGCAATAACAAGAGGTGAACGTATGCAGAAACACTAGTTCAGAAAACGGGCCGGTGATCGACCATGAATGTGTATGGTTCGTGCTGTGTGTGCGACACCACCTAAAGGGTTTGCAAAAGCACTTTGCCTGTGGACGCTTTTCATGAAGCTCATGTCATGCCACTATTCTGTTGTCGCAAGCGCGCGGAAGCACTTTGAGCAACACAATCCGTGGAAAGGTCCTTGGAAGCAAGTCCTGAAAATGTGGGTCAAGAGTCTTGGGAATAATCGCGGAAGCACGAAGGCGGAAAGATTCAGAAGAATTAAACCGACAACTGTTCAGCTATTCGGTTCTGAGAGTCAGTACTCGAAAACGGAAAAAAACTGCCGCTGCCCAGCATCTAGATCAATTCATCCGTCAAGCGATTCAAAATCCCAGGGGTGAGGCAGAAAGCTTCACAGTCATCATCGAGAGCATCGCCAGCAAGCTTACAACGCAGAAAAATGCCTTTTGATCATCTCGCACAAGTTGTTCAAGGGTGTCATTGGCCAGCCTGTCTTGCTTGGGGGGTGAAGAGAAATGGAGGGAGAGAGAGAGAGGCCAAGAAAGAGGTAAAGCCATTTTGGCTCAAGCCACGAGCCTCAAGCCCTCCAACACTCTGGGAGCCCTGTAGTCCACTCCTCCCACTCCCAGTGCTTGGACGGGCTTTAGGAAACATCTGTGCTTCGCGTCTCCACCCTGAGCAATCTTCACCTTGGGCAAGTTTGAAACGCTACGCGCCTACACCGTGCACCTTCTGCTCACCTTTGCCTACCAGATCACTCCTGAAGGGTGTCAGGTGCTGCACGACCCGGTCCTACAGTACCCGCGAGGCAACTTTCACCTCACCAACTAGGTCCACGGTTCATATTCCGCCGTGGTACGAAAGGCATTTGAAGCCCAACAGAAATGCAGCAAGAAGGCCGTTCGCTTGGAAATTACCAGTCTTTTCTGTATACCTGAGGAAAATGCACGATTTTAGGGCATTTTGGGTGCAGAAAACGCGTTTCGTATTGTAAAATACAATACGAACTCTGCTTTTTGGAACGTTGCGAACTACTTTAGTTTGTCTAGGATAACATGGAAATTCCCAAGCGAAACGGAGTGTTTCGCTGCGCTCGCAGACTGTCAGAGCCGTCCTTCGAGGGCCTAAACCCCAGACCCTAAATCCAAAACCGTTAAACCCTAAATCCAAAACCTCTAAACCCTAAGGCCTAAATCCAAACCCCCAAACCCCAAACCCTAAATCCAAACCCCCCTAAATTCAAATCCCCTAAACCAAAACCCTAAACCCTTAAACCCTAAAGCCAAAACCTCTAAATCCGTAAACCCTAAACCCTAAATCCTAATAACCCCCCTAAACCCCGAAACGTCCTAAACCCTAAGCCCCTAAACCCTGAACCCTGAACCCAAAACCTTCAAACTCTAAACCTTAAATGCAAACCTCCTAAACTTCAAACCCTAAATCCAAAACCCTAAATTGTAAAACCTAAAACCAAAATCCAAGACCCCTAAACCCTAAATCCCAGACCGCTAAACCCTAAATCCCTAAACCCTAGATCCAAAACACTTAAACCCTAAACCCCAAAGCCCTTCACCCTAAACCCCCAAACCGAAGGGCACTGTACCCTTTTCCTTGTGGGGTACATCAAACCAGTGCTTCGGCAGGCGCAAAAGTCCGTTGGTTTCCAAAAAGAACACCAAACCGCCCTAAACCCTAAATTTCAAACCCCTAAACCCTCAACCCAAAACCCTAGACCCAAAGCCTTAAATCCAAACCCCTTAGACTGTACACCCTAAACCCAAAATCCAAAACCCCTAAACCCTAAATCCAAAAGCCCCCAACGCTAAATCCTAAATCCAAGACCCGTAAACCCTAAACCCCTAAACCCTAAATCCAAAACCCCTAAACCCTAAACCGAAAACCCAAAACCCCCAACCCTACGCATTAAATCCAAGACCCCTAAACCCTAAATCCCAAACCCCTGAACTTTAAAACCTAAATCCAAAGCCCCCTAAACCCTAAACCACCCTGAACCCCAAACCCTAAATCCAAAACCTTAAACCCTAAATCCCAAACCCCTAAAGCCTATATCCAAAACCCCTAAACCCTAAGGCTTAAATCCAAAACCCACAGAAACCCAAACCCTAAATCCCAACCCCTTAAACCTTAAAACCAAACCCCCTAAACCCGTAAACCTTAAACCCTAAATCCTAACCCCCTAAAACCTAACTCGAACCCCCCTAAACCCTAAACCTTAAATCCAAATCCCCTAAACCCACATTCCAAAACCCCTAAACCCTCAATGCAAAGCGCTTAAGCCCCAAATCCAAAACCCCTAAACCCTAAACCCTAGATGGAAGACCCTTAAACCCTAAATCCAAGACCCCTAAACCCTAAACCCCACACCCGACAGCCCTGGACCGTAGTTCCTAAATCCAAAGCCCTTGAACCCAAAACCCTAAACCCTAAACCCCTAAACCCCAAACCCTAAGGCCCAAAACCCCAAACCCAAAACACCCAAACCCTAAATCCTACATCCAAAACCCCCAAACCCTAAATCCTCCCAGAATCGTGATTTGGCTAAGCAACCCGCTTTTTTGGTTGGCTTAAACACCCTAGGGCGCACACCTTTCCCGCAGGACAGCATCTTGGATTGGCTAAGTGACCTGCGTTTTTGTTGGCTAAGTGAGCCAAAGCAGTGCGGGTTCCGGACTTGCTAAGTGACCCGCGTTTTCGTTGGCTAAGTGACCCTTGGCCGTTCACGTGGGAGCGCAACAGATCTGAGGTGATTCCCGGCAGCTGTTAGTTGAGAGGTGATTTGCCGGACCTCAAATGCACACTCACAACCTGCATATCGGATGCGTGGCAGCCATTGAGAGCTCCCCTGTTTGTTAATGGCATGGGTATTCATACTGATTTGGTGTTTAGCCTTTGTTGTAATATTGTAAAGGGGCATACCTGCTGAGTGCCGCTTAGCATCAGGATGTTTCACGCCCCAGTTGAGTGGGACGGAAGTTGATAACAGGGGCATTTGGTAAGTGATGATAGATTTTATGCTTTCTCGAATGATGTCTTGCTGCAGTGGAGTACTGACAGTACGTCGTTCGTCCTGGGTGGGACCGAAAACAGGCATCGGGCTGAGGGCAATGCTTTCGAGGGCATCCACGGATGTCCTTATAGCCCTGAAGAAAAAAAGGGACACAAAGTAGTGTCGAATGGAAACACTTCAATCCCAAATGTAAGCACTCCAGCGCTCGCTGTCCCGATTTGACCTGGACTTCGCAGGGGCTATGGGGTTCGCCCCGACCTTTTTTTGAAGGTAGTAGAGCCTGTAGAAGAAGAGAGAGAGAGGCACAACGAAGAAGATGGGCTTTGATGCTCGGGCTGGTCCGGTGATCGTTATGCCGTTCCTACAGCGAGGATTCTGTTGGAGGTTCGCCCTTGCAAGGCTTTCGGGCATTGCGTAGCCTGTAGAAGAAAAAAAGAGACAACGCCCGAAGGAAAAACTAAAGAAAGAAAGATCGATACACACACATGTCATGAAATATATCAGGAGTAAAAAGTAGAAGAGCGAGAAGAGAGATACGGGGAAAGATCAAAGTTGATAGTAGAATGCAGAATGGAGTCCCGGATGTTGGATTGTCATGTCGCATCAGACTTCACACGTTCAGGTGTTTTTGGTTGTATGTTCTTGTCATGCATGCTTTGTTTTGAAGAAGAAGGGGACCGCGTCCCGTATGGAAATAGGTTCTGTCAAACGCTGCAAAAAGGAAGCATTTGTTACAGGGGGGAACCCTCTCCATTCTTGACTCAGCGAGCTAGCAAGTGCCTCGCGTGGCTGTTGCGAATACGAGCGATGAGCCGAATGTGCACCTGCCAGTCAGCAATGGTTCGCAAACTTTAGCATGCATGAAAACAGCGAACAGACACGCGAAGACTGTGTGGATGATTTGCCCGCAATGAGTGTCACCAGCAGGGAAACATACAAAGGGAATAAGTCCGAAAAATCCACATTGATGCTGTTTTTTTGAAAGAGAGGTTTCCCATTCAAAAAACAAAGCCAAGCTTGCAATTTTTGGCATCTGAGAGTCCGCGTTGCGCGACCAGATCCTCGAACAAGGGTTTGGAAAGCTTGGCATGGTTAGAAGAAGTAGGCAATCTTGGGTTGTGTGCATTCCGTTGAATGGCCTGCCTTGCTTTGCTTGTCGCAGAGGCATGGCAACACGTCGAACTACTATGCTTCGCACTCGCCAGGCGCCGGCGACTTGTTGTGAGACCATGTGACTGCTGCCAACGAAGTAGGATGTCAATCCGGAATGTTTGACGGCATTCGCAGCCGGAGGCATTTTCTCGAAGCAGCTGACGGAGACGGAGACCTTCGCGAAGGTCAAAAAGCTGATTCCTCGCATCAACCAGATGTCCAAGCAGTACTTCTGGGGCGGCGACCGCAGTGGTGCAGCACTGCACTACCATGTGGCTGCTTTTAACGTGCTCTTCATCGGGGAGAAGGAGTGGTACGTGCCCGAAGCTCAGAAGTTCAGGTTTAGTTGCAGCATGCATTGGATTCAAAACTGCATGCTCACAACGTTAGCTCCTGCCCCGCCAAGTGTGCTTCCAATTTTCCAAGCATGTTTTCAACATTGGAGGCTTGAGCTACCTTAGTCTGAGGACACCACCTTACCTTGCTGCCAGATCTGGCATTCCGACATATGAGCTGTTCGACAGGTGCCTGGGTAGTTCATAGTGCCACTTCTTTCAGCAACCGATGCCATCCCTCTAGTCTGGCTGACATGATGTCTCCACGCCCAAGGTCAGGTATTTCCATGGACCACATCTTTCGGTGTCTGGGTCGCTGCAGAGGGTTGCTTGGGGACTCGAGATAGGGAATACGCAGCCAATCAAAAGCAGATTTGCAAGACAGCATGAGCAGGGAAGCTCTGGTCGTTTGTGGCGCTGATGCATTTGTCTCTGACCCATGTTTGAGTCAGGCTTGTGATTTGCAGAGGCAAGCATTGCCAACAACTGTCGCAAGAGCTGTTGTTTTGGGAGAGAAATTTGTGTCAATGCACCCAAAAATCAACTGCACACACCGCCACTACCTTTACAGCATTCTGCTGCATAACCATGCACAGGCATGGCATGCCATGTCATTGCAAAACCTCGGCAGACCATCATCATCAAGTCCGGGCCGGGGAAGAGAGACCTGCTAGTGCTGGAAGGATGTAACGTTTCTTGGGATAGCAGGCTGCAGCAAATCCAAGGTGCACCCAGTACGCCGGTGATCTTGTTCTTCTTCCAGATGGCTGGGGGCACGCCACTCTGAACCATGGCTTCGGTGTGGGCATTGGAGTTCTTTACAATCTGCAAAAGTGATGGCTTTCTGCACCTCCCAAAGCGGATGTTCCGTGAGCCTGCGGCCTTCTGGCCATTGGCAACCGTTGGTGTGCTCTTCAAGGAGCATGCCAGCTGGTGTCCAGGTTAATGTACAGACAGCAAGGGTTTTAGCGCTCTCGCTGGGGTAGGATTAGTTTCGCAGAGCCTGCAGCTCTGCAAACAGAGGGTGACTTTTTGAGCCTGGCCAACCTCTGTACGGGATGCCGAGTGGAACCCACTGCGACTAAGGCACTCATGGCTGCCGTCGACACAGTCCTTGCCTACACCTCGGACTAGTGTAAGTGCATTAGAGGTGCATCTCTCATGATGTCGTTTTCGTGGCAACACTCAACCTTTACATGTGGCATACGTGTCGCTGCGTTCTTGTTCTTATGGTCGTGTTGGTCCCGTTCTGTCATTCCTGAGCTGTGGGCTTGCTTGATCTCTCGTGTGAGAGGGTTTCGACGGCCAGATACCTGTGTTTATCCAAGGCCTCTGCGGAGTCCCGCCGCCGTGGCCGCTTCTCCGAGCTCTTGGCTGTGAAGGTGGGAAGCGGCAGATTGTTGCCCTCTCAAAATGTGGTGGGCGCCCCTCCTGCGCCCGAAGGCCGACCCTGCAGAGTCCACCAGCGAGGGTGAGCGCAGCGAGAGCGACAGCCGTGAGGCGATGACACCAGAGGCACATGTAATGCGCACTTAGTGCTTCTGCAGATTGGACATGTTTGGACTTTCAAGCTCCTGATGTCTTAGCCCTTGCGGCGGTGTCAGGCGACTTTGACGGACTGCGAAGGCTCGTCCCTGCCAAGAGCGAAGCAGCCAGATGCTGTCTACAACCGCTCTGAATGCGGAGATGCCCTGTTGCCTTAGCGGTATGGTGGAGGTTGCTACATGGGCATCTGAGGACAAGTTGTTATTGGCTCATCCTGATCTAAAACCTGCAGAGGCACGCTGCCGTCAAAGGATGAGGGGCCGAATGAGGAAGAGAAGGACAGAATCGTTTGCTCACGTGGTAGAGCCACTGTTTTCGCCAAGTTTACACAGAAGAGGGCATCGATGCATTGCAAAGCGACAGCGGGAAAGGCAGTGCAGTCTGTCACGGTCCATTGATACGACCAAAAGATAGTTTGTGGCCAGCACTTCTTCGTGATAGGAAGCAGGCGAAGCATTGGAAAAGCAGGCAGCCGATCTGGCGCCAGCCATTGCTATGCCAGTGGCCAGGAAGCTCTGCGCCTCTATGAAGCCAAGTTCGCGGAGAACCGCGATGGCAGCTACAAAGGCAGGCTACCAGAAATGACTGATGAAGAGAATTGGCTCCCTGATTCAGAGCAGTCAGCAAGCCACAAAGCACACTTTGTAGCTGCAGTCCTAGCTAAGACTTACCTTGTGCCAGGCTACGAGAGGTCGCTTGGATAGCACGGTTGTCCAGTTTTGATTGTTCTTGCATAGAGGAAGTTTCGGAAATGCAAACAACACCCATGCTGAAACTTTGAAAGCTTCCAAGCATTCCTGGCCAAGCAATCCTCACAGCTTGCCACATTGGCCGTTGCCAAGGAAAGCCTTCCCGTGGTTCACCCCGGCAGCACGTGGCGAGGCCCCGGGCACTTGGCTGCGGACTGCTATGCCTTTGCAGTGCCTCTGGCCTTGATGCTCGACAGGTGGCCCCCAAGGATTTCCTGACGCGCGCCATGTCTGAGAAGGAGGCTACCAGGCCGCGCCCGAAGAAGGAGTTCGCCGCTCGGATGTATGTCATGGATGGCCCACATGAAGGCATATGGCACCTTCTCGGCCAAGAAGCTAGCCATAACTAGCCCTGTCAACACGGAAGTTGGGAGGCTCCCGATACTTGTTTCCTGCCATGGTGGTCGCGGAAATGCAGCTCTCCTTCTGATTCGGGGGCAGCAATGTTCTAAAGTCTTTCTCGATTCTCGTAGAAGAGCCTTGAACACAGTATGTCCCTTCTTAAGTTTCTTACTGCATGCTGTCCCTGCTTGAGCTGGCTGTACAGCTGACACGTCCGAGACGCACATCTTTCTCCCAACAGCTGAAACGGCTGAGGCACGAAGTTGAACAATGCAAGTGTAAATGTAGCCTGCCGTTGCAAGGAAGTGGACTCCGACGGAGAGGAAGTGCAGCTCTGCAGCCAGTGCCCAGACTGTCAGAATGGTCTGTTGCGAGCATTTGCTTGTTCATCCAAGATTACGACGAAGGTCTTCTTCTAACCCTTCTGCAATTGAATTCACCGGGCTCCTCACTCCACTGCCATTGGCCGGTTCCGCGTAGTCTCCCATCAACATACGATCTCAGGTGCGGCCTGCCCATGGGGGAGACGGCCTACCGCCCCGAAGAGAAGGCTGGGAGATTGTACTGTACTCTTGCAGAAGCTGCCACTAAACTCGCGGGTTCAGGTTCAAAACAGGGTGTCCTGAGAGCTATTGGGGCTCAGTGACCTTTGCTCTCTCTCTCTCTCTCTCTCTGTCTCTCTGTGCCGGGGTTTGCCACATGTGGGCGCATCATCAGTGAGGTGTGGTTTGCGTTTGGTATGCTCTGGGGCCTGTGCGCCGTACACATCCGTACGCACGGTGCGCGCTGCGGGAGTTGGGCTCAGAGTTTGAACATTGGGTTTGGTTTGAGAGTCCCCCCCCCTGATGTTCAACCGTTTCTCGTATTCCTGTCGCCATCAAGCTTTCACAATGAAAACTCCTCTTGTTGGCGATTCCCACCAAGGGGTTTGCAGCTTTAGTTAGAACATTGACTAACATATTGACTCTTCGGGAGTTGTATTCATTGGAAGTGATTAGGTATCCCAAGCTCGACCGCAGTCTGAATCAGGGCTACAAGCTGGTGCATCCAGAATGCATGGCCCAGATCGTGTTGGAGGTGCGGGCAGCAAAAAAAGTGTTTGGTTTCCGTAATTTTGCAGGCCAGCAGTGGCAAAGTTGGCATGCAAAAGCAGCTGCAGTTGGAGCATCGAGCTGCCCTACAGGATGCACAGAAGCAGGATGACAAGAACAACGCGGAGCAGAGGCCGTTTGCGCCGCCGCCCACTGCTGGCCAGTAGTCAGAGCATACGTATTGTGCAGTTTACACAGGAGCCCCCATGGAAGTCACGGGAGCAATTATGCACCTTCGGGCAGCCAACATGTCCCACGAATGATTTTCACGCAACAGAGCACTGATCAATGCTTGTGCCGGTCAAGGGCAGTCATGAAAGCAGCAATCCCTGTGCAGACAAAAGAAGCTGGACAGCCGTCTCGAGTACCAGATCGGCTGGCGTCCAGAGTCCGTGCTGGGCTTGGAGCAGAGACTCCGTTGATTTTTACGGAACCCTTGGAGTCTGAAGTCTGGTGTATCCTTTACGACGTGAATGTTATAACTTGGGAAGCCGGTATGCTTAAGACATGTTGTTGAGGTCCACAGGCAGCCGATTGTACTTGATACGTCAAGTATGATACGCCCAAGATTGGTTTTGTGCCTGTTTTGAATATGTTAAGCATTTCCTGGCATGCTGGTAGGATGGTTGGAGAAAAAGCATTGCTGCTGAGAGGTTGGAGGAGGATATCGTGTGATTTATGTGTTTGGACCCGTTGTTACATGCGGCGACAGCCCGGGACAGACGGCACCATAAATGCCAGTATTTGAAGAGTTGAGGTGGCATTCAGCAATCTTTGGCACTGGTGGACCGCCAGTGACCTGTTCGGGGTTCATTCAATTTAACAAACAATGTGTGTGTACAGCTGGTTTAGAAGCATGTTTATGATTCCTCTAACTATACATTAGTCAAACTAGGGGGATCGTGCGTAGGGTTATTAGCCCGCATTCTTATCCGAGCTGTTCCAAGTGCCGGAAGAGCGTGAAAGAGGCCTAAGAATTCCCAGCCCTTGCGGCAGGGGCCCAGGCCTCTGTTGTAGGGAATGCTCAGGCGGCGCCTAGCTGTTCGGAAGAGTTCGGAAGAGCGAAGAGCGGGGAATGGCCCTAGCTGCGGCACGGCCGCGCTAAGGCTGGGAATCCTCAGGTGGCACATTCTGGGCTCCTTCGAGCTGTTCCCAGTTGTTCGGAAGAGTCTTCAAGAGCAGGGTAGGCCGCCCAAGCCTGCCCAGCTTTGATGGCAGAAAAGCAAAAGCACAGGGCGAGGCGGGGAATGCTCCGGTGGCCCATTCCGAACCTCCGACGTCTTCTGGGCTTTTCCAATATTTTCCGAACAGGTGCAGACAACATTTCCAGGTCTTTTGTGGGCCGCAGGACCGTTTTGAGAAGGATCGCACTTCAAGTCAGAAGGGTCTCACAACTCGCCGAAACATAAGTAGTAACTATCATGAGCATTTTTTGTGTTTTGTCTGGGCCGAGGTCTGTTTTTAGAAGGCCCGGAGCTCCTATCTAAAGGGTCTTCAGAACACGTCCCCAGGCAGTCTCCGCACTTGTGCCCATGTCTGAAGCATGCCCAGGGCTTGCCAACTTACAGCTTGCCGAGCTTGGTGTGTCACTTTGGATTTGGCATTGCTATGCAGCACAACTGCCATAAGACGTAAGAGTCAATGATGCTGCAAGGTGCCCAAGAGCGGTCCGGTGGCTTCAAAGCTCGGCTGCTCGCCGATGCCGCAGGGGCTCTGCTGTGCTCTGGCTGACAGGGCAGGATTTTGAATCCGCTTTGTAGTGTCGGTCAACTTGACATTCCTGACCTTACCAAGCCACTTGCTGTGGCCTTAGCCCAAGCCCTGGAGGTCTGGTTTACGATGAGGCGTCTCGAAGCGTTGCTCGGCTAGTCCTTTGTATGGAGGGCATCCATGAAATCTGAATGCTGCTGTGGTCTCCCTTGCTTGTAATTGTGCCTTGCATGCTTCTGGGTCTTAAGCTCTCATCGAACAAAGAGCTGGTTGCCTACCATCTCATGGACATAGCCCTATAAGGTCCGTATTGCGTCCACGTTGGAGCCCGCTGCTGCTGTCAACCTGGAGTACCTTATGCTATGCCTGAAGGTCTGGGCAATAGCAAGCTTCAGCAACAAAGCAGAAGTTCATATGCATACTGAAAAGCCAAAAGCCTCGGCTGCATACATCGTTTCAGTGTCGTGAATGTAACCATGGAATCTAGAAATAGCTCAGCGGTGGAGTTTTCATGTGTGCATGTGGCCTGAAGCCTCACGCGACTTACAGGTGCGCCGGACGGCTTGCCGTGAGCCCCTCTTCTCCTTGGATCCTGCGACGTGGCATGTATTATCAAATGCGCAGAGCGCATTTTGAGCAGTTTTGCTTTTTTCATGGCGCAGAGTCCATGCGGGAACAGTAAGCGGCCCAGCTGTCTGAGGTCGACCCGCAGAAGCTGGCTTCATGGCATGCAATGGCTGCTATCTTTGCACGAGGTGTCTCAGTCACAGCAAGAAGTTTTTTTCAAGGAAACCACGCCGCAGCGCAAGCGCTATGAACCGGCTTGGTTGGCTGGTACCAGTGTGGGAGACGTCATGTTCCAGGCCAGGGCGATCTGGCATGATCTGGCAGTATGGGTGCTGCTTCGCATGGTGACGCAGGCGGACTACTTCCTCAAGGAGCTAGCCCTGGGTGAGTATACCATGCCGATCGTCGGCATGATGTTGCTCGTCGACATTTGTGTTACAGATCCGGATATTACCAGGGGCCTCAGATGACCACTGTCCATTTCAGAGCTTGCAGTCAGCAGCCAGCACGTTCTAGCAGCAACCGGCACATTGCTCAAGGAGTGTGTTTGACTGGTCAGAGATGACGGATGCCAACAAGACGTGGGCGGGACGAGAGTGGTCTCATGGCTTCATTAAGTTCAGAGGGTTTGAACGGGTTGGGGTTGGACGAAGTAGAAGCTGTTGGACAGGGGAACCTGAATCCGCTCGGAGGTTTATATTTTGACAAGTTTTGCCTCTGTTGGGGTTTTGCAGATGCTCTCGTAGATAGCAGTGACACTTCGAAGCCGCAACGAAGTCCAGTCCTGGACCTATAAACCCTCAATCTGGTGACGCCCGTGTCCGCGTAATCACGGTAAGTATCTTGCGCCGCCGGCGTCAGGCACCCAGAGCGGAACACAGGATGCTTAGACGTTTATGGAAGTGTAGAAAATGCTTGCAGGCTTCGAGGATCAGGCACTTAGGGGAAATCAAAGTTTAGGCTGTTTTTCATTGAGGGATGATTTTCAAGATCAGAAGCGGATGTGGCAGTGGAACCCGGTTTAGCACCACATGGCATAGCCACAGCGAACCGCTCTTTCGGATTGCAGCAGTGTTTTGCCAGGTTTCTCTTGAACAGGCTGAAAGTGAGAGATACTTGCATGAGAAAGTGCTTCGCCTGCCAGTCCGCACTGTCTGGAAGCATGCCGAAATGCTGCAAATGCGGGGTCCTGTATGCTTTTGGGAATGAACGTTACTATGATTTCGGCATGGATGCTCTGGTACTCGGATGCGCTCGAAGGTGAACGTTATTATGGTTGGGCATGGATGTTCTGGGAACCGAATGCTCTGGACCATGAACTTTAAGAGCATTCATGGTTTAGGCATGGATGCGCAGGTGAACCTGATGCCTTCAAACATGGACGACTTGCCAGCAAGAGAGGGCCTGGGTGCCTGAACCCCCATGGGGCAAAGCATCGTCTACGTAGCGATGGGATGTAGATGTAGTTGCTTTCGCAGAATACTCGCCTTTTTTGTCATGCATTCGTGAAGATTTTTCAAAACAGGTAACAGGTCGTTGCCCTTGACCAGGTTCGTTGTCAAGAAGGCTGAGATTCGCCTCGCAGAGGAGACAAGATGGGCTTCGGGCTGGATAGCTCGTGTCGCCAGTGTACAAGAATTGTCAGGGAATGATTCTGCTATAGCTTTTCAGATCCTGAATGGCTTCTCTCGGGCCAGGATGGCAGTACCCCATGTTTATGTGTTTCCCCACAGCACTTGAAAAGCGTAGAAGAAGCTCTATGGATACTGTATGGCATACAAGTGCAACCCCATTGAGGCCCCAGAGCGCTACGTCAAATCGTCCTTGAGCACTAAACCCTGCGAAGCCCTGCAAAGTGGAGGACAAGACGCTGGTTCCTTGGGTGAAGATGGGAGTCGAAGCCCGTGAGCAGGCGCCACGGATCTTGCGCTGTTGAACCTATCAAGGAACTGTGGGGTATCAGCCTCTGTCTGGTGAAAAGCGTTTTTGCCGATAAGACCACCTCTGCCATGGCGGCTGGTTGCCGCATCATGAATTGGATGCTGTTTCGCCAGGTCGTCACCAGCAAGGGCTTGGAAGACAAGCCGATCACCAGCAAGCACCACCCTCTCACCAGGCGTTTGCACATGCACATTTCATGTCAGACAAACTGAATCCGACTGTTCGGGAATGCTACTCTGTGTTCTGTCATGTAGGCTCAAGATGTTGCATCGCCAGTGCGTAGCCAAATGTAGCAGGTTCGCGGAGGCATTCACCCGCCACTTCGACCTCATTGCTGAGCGAAAGATGCTTGCACAAGTTCTCATGGTTTTTGGCTTTCATGGGCCATTTATGGGCTATGCCTTCAGAGGGGTCAAAGTTTTTAGTCCAAGCTGTTTAGCAACGTTCTGGCAATGTTTGCATGTAAAAGTATGGGTTGCGTGCATCAAGATCCATTTCTGTCTCCATCTAGACGGCTGCAGCGATTCCTTTTCCACGGAGCATGAATTGAGATGTCCTACGTGATGTGCTTGCGTGGTGTCTTGTCGCCCAGGAGCGTGATCTTCCACCTGCGCGAATTGGCCAAGGCCAGTCCTGAGCAGGGCATCAGACAAGTGTTGCCCTAAGTTTTCAGGTTGGACAATGTATCATTAGCTTGCTTCCCCTTCAGGTTTCACTTGCTAGGGCAACCTTGGTTTGGGTGCAGCTACTTTCACCTTCCCATTTGTGTGGCGATGAAGTTTATCAAGCCAGAGCATGCAGGCCTCCGTGATGGCTAAGTTTCTGGTGGACTCGAAGATTTCCTTAGACGCACGCTGGCCGGGACCTTGGACCGGAGGGAGAGCCTCATAATTCACGTGCGAAGCTTCCGTTGGGGTGAGTTTGCACAGGACCTGAGAGCATGCAATCAGGTTCAGGTTCCTGGAACTTGGATTTGGAACATGCTTTTCCGATACGCGGATGTCTGGCTTGTACCGGAAGATGCCAATACTGAGTGGTGTACACTTTGGCATGGCATGGCCTGCGAGGTTTGACATGGCTGAGGACATGATCCAATCCACCCAGCCAGAGGCAGGAGGGGCAAATGGATGATCCCAAATTGCCAGTTCTAAGAATGCTCAGGCCTTCTCCGAGATCCCACAGCTGTGGAACATGCGCGGCAATTCCCGTATCCAGCTTCAGGGTCCTTTGGCAGCAACAAGAGGGATCCAAGGGTGATAGGTTGACTACATCATGATGACCTCGATAGGAATTTTCTGTAGCCCTTCGTTGTTGGAAGACATGCCTCCCGGCTCTACCATAGGTGGCAAGATCCGCGACATGCAGACCGGGTTGCAAAGCAACCTCCATGCAATCTACGGCGGCGTAGAGTTCGGCTGTGGCCCAAGCTAGTGCGCTGACAGCTCGTGATTGTTTGAGGCTTTCTCAAAACTACCAGCATGACAATTCAAATCAAAACGAGAACGGACAAGGAATCATCGCTAATCATTATTTGCAATCTCGCTCGATAGCGAGTTACAGCATGAAGCCTTTTGCACATGCTGCGAACAACAGCACCTAGCAATGTCCAGGCGATGTGGTTAGCTGTTCCTAGGCAGAAGCTTGCACAAAATCTCAAAGGAGTGCAGCCGAAGATCTTCGTGAGAAATCTCTGAATGAACCGCTTCCGTGAAATTGGTACAAGTATTTTGCAACCCTGCAGGGCCTGGTATACTTGCTCAATGCAGGGCTAACTTTCAAGACAAGAGGCGCACACCAAGATCATGAGCATTGCTGGCCCCCAAACCAGACGCTGGATCCTGAGGCCTCGACCGCTTCCAGCTGGCGCAGCGAACCGCGCTGCCTGGTGCTGCACTGCCCAGTGCGATGCCCGGGGCACCTCTGCCTGGCCTGGGCCTTGAGCGAAATTTCTGTGGCCAATGCTTCAGAAATCCCTGAACAAGAGAAATGATTGCCTAAGGAGCTGCCTTGACCCAGCCTGGTCCTGGTCGATTTGACATCACAGGCAGACGTGCTTAAGCTGTGCCCAAACTTCTTCTGTTTAGCCCAGCGTGGCTGGTGGGATAGTGGTGCGACTAGTTGAGACATGCCTGGCCTGCTTGCCCTCAGACAGAAGCTCTGAAGAATCACTGTGTAGCACAGGTTTGGGATTAGTCAGTCCTGCTAGGATTGCAGCTTGGACCTTCGGGACGACCAATGTCAGGGCCTCCGGCCGAAGCTGTTGAAATGAGCCCAGCCCGGCCTTTGACCTGAAAGACATCAATTGCATGATGGCAACAGTTCTAAAGCACGAATGTTCAGTCTTCGCAGTTTGGGACAAGAGCTCTTGATGGTTTGCCGATGCTTGCTGCAGAGGCTGCCGCCCTTGGAATGCACTTTCCCACGAAGCGCCCCACAGCAGCTCATGGCAGCCATTTACGTTTGAGCTCACGACTGAGGTTTATGCCGCAGAGGTTCCAGCTCCCGCCGTCGCGCGATGGAGTTCCGCAAGGCCTCTATCCAATGCAAACTGGATGGCGGAGACTCCATTTACAATCCTATTCCCAGATCAAGGGCGCCGTGTGTTCTATTCCCCGCATTCCACACAGGTGGCATTAGTGCAATGGAAATGACCAAGGGCTACTGTCTGATGAGATGCGCTTTGTGCTTGCGCTGGCCAGTACTTAGGGGTGAACATAGGGTCCTTTGGTAGTTTAGTACAGTCCTTGCTATATTCGTTAAAAGGAACCTATGTCAGCGAATTATTGGAAAATATTGATCGTAGCTCATATGACAACTTTGCGGCTTTCTGTGGCTCCGATGTACGCCTCGCCTTCATACTGGCTGGTGCAGGTGTGGACCTGGCTCTGGACAAGTTCGATCTCTCCGCCCCGGATCGCTTCGCAAACTCTCTGCCTCCCTGCAGTGGGGCATCCCAGAAAAGCCCAGAAGCAACCCTGGGGCCATGACCATACATTTTCGGGTTCTGTGCTATTGAATGCGTGTGCAACACTCAGCATTCTTTGGAGCGCATTTGCTTTTGATTTCGAACTGCCTCCAGCCAATGCCTGAAGCTCGCAACGCACGGAGTCATGAGTTTTCCCTCGCCACTACCTTCTGCAGAATCTATGCCGCCAAGCAGTTGTAGCAGGCAGGGCAAAGACATGTATCTATGAAAAGCTGAGGTGCGCACTTCGATTCTATTGAGGGCCGTGTCACCCTGGGAAAGGCGTGTGGCAGATGCCGACATGTTGAATGCTCCACAGTATGTCCAGCATGAGCGGTAGCTTGTCTCTGAATTTCCCGAATTTTGCCGGTCTTGCCTTGGACTCACAACAGTCGACTATCCCAGGTGGGCCGGGTGAGCAGGGGAGTTCCAGAAGTATTAAGAGCCAGATTCCTGTAGAAACCCAAGGACCTGACACTCAAACGGAAGCAACATATTTTAGGAAGCCATGATGGTAAACTAGAAACCCGCCATGCAAGAGTGACAGAATCCGAGGGTGATGCTGGCTCAAAAAGGAAGCAGAACATGATAGAGATGAATCCAGACATCATGGAGAAGCAGCAACATGACATTGACAGAAACTGCCAGAACTCGAAGCATGTTGCTCAGTGTGTCTTGCTGCTTCAAGTTCTGACAGTTTTGGTCAATGTTTGTTGTTGCTTCTACTCCGAATAATCCACGGACATGCCAGTGAGTGACTTGAGGAAGGAGTTCGATGAGAATGCTAAGCATGGGTCCGAGGACCTGCCGTACAGCAGAACCGTGGTCAGACTCGACCACATGAGTGCATGAGAAAGTGCATCAAAGCACATCATGAAAAAAACACACCCACAAGACATGCCTTGGACACGCTTTCGAGGAAAAGTACGGCTGGCCCATTGGCACCTCCCCACGCAATTTGTAGGTCAGGGTCCACTGGCTTCAGCTAAGCCTTAGCCTGCCAAGTTTCCGCAAGGCTGTCCAGGAATTAGCATTTCAGAGTGCCAAGCCTTTGTCTCACACAGCTTGAACTCAAGGCCGACACTGACACTACTCCCCTCCCAAACACAGCATCAACATCATATGAATCTACACCTCGAACCAAAATCTGGAAATGCCAGAGGACTATTGCTGCATGGATCTGCACACACTGTGGAAGTTGCTGGTCCTGGCCAGGCATTCTTGAAGAATCTTCAAGAGGAGAAGTGAGCGTATGGCTTTGCTCTTTTAGAAGCTGCTGCTGTGGTTGTGAAGTAGTGGAAGAGATGTAGAGACTTGTGCGTGAGAGCCGTGCGTGAAGCCTGAGCCTCCGTTTGGCATGAGCTTTGCAGGACTCCTACGAAACCCTGAAGGCCGAGGATGCGAAGCTTCTCCAGCGCGTCTTCAACCCCGTGATGGCTGACAGGCCGTGTGCGTGCTTGTGCATGCCTGGGTTGAGTACCTGAGGGGCACCCCAGGCTGTGAGCTGTGATGCCAACCATTGCACTTTGTGATCAGGATTGCTGAGGGAGACTCCTTCATCCCTCCTGCAGCTCGTCAGCAGAGGGCAGATTTAGGTTGCAGGCTGAAGGGCTGAAGCTTCAAGCTTTCATCAAGCCTGGCGTGCGTTGCACTGGCAAGTCCACAGCTCGTTCAACCTAGCTTGGGTTGAAAGGCGCTTGGCTTGGAAAACAGCAGTTTCTTGAAGAAGTTTGTGCTATTTTGAGCTTGCTGTTTGATGTCCAGGATCCCAACCTTGACTACGTGCAGAGGCTCCGACACCTCATCCAGGCCGGGGCCCTTGCAGTGGTCAATAGGGTCCAGCGACAGAAACCAAAAATGACCGCTGCATGAAGTTACCCTCTGCTTCTGACAAGGAGGAAGAGAGCCTTACAAAGCAGAGGCCCGCATTGCATCTTCTTGTGAAATGAGCTCCCAGACCTTTGCAAGCTGGCCCCCGCTGGGCCCTGCAATCATCAGATCGTTTGCATGTTGCCAGGAAGGCTCGCTTCAGCGACAAGAACTTCACGGTGGGAATCTTGCCGAAGTGGAGGTTTCCTAGGGAATCAGCATGCTACGCCAAAGGAAAATGAGCCACACATGCTTTCGACGGGTTTTGCAATCCTTCAAGCTGGACATGTGGACCTGAGGATGAAATCCACCGCTTGCCTGAGCCGAGGAATGGCTGGAGCCGAGTTCCCTCGATCCTGGACCTCGCGATTCCAAATCCTACGTGAAGGATGTCGGCATGTCTTCTTTCCTTCAATATATGTATTCATGCTGGGTTGTCAGTGTTCTTGTTCTGGACCAGTCTGGTGAAGGGACTGCTTGCGAAATGTAAGATTTGCACATCGTCGCTGGACTTTATTGAGTCAACGATTCCTCTCAGGTTTCGTGGCATGTAGCTTTGCAGTTTGTAGAATGCATCCTGCTCTGAAGATATTTGCGAGGAATACACGTTGCTCCTTCAACCAAGTCACAATGTCGAATTGGTTTGAACCAGGAGGCAAAGCGCAGGTGGTCGCCAGACCTGGCCTCGCCACCTTGAAGGCTGTTCATGGCTTGGGCCATTGCTTCAGCTTACGAAGGATGTAAGAGCAGAACTTGAACGTGACAAGCCAGTGTTGGGGAACCCAGTGCTAGAGCCTTCAGAAAACATTGCGGGGTCTTCAGCTCGTGAATGCTGCCCATTCTTTGCTGGGAAGTCTGTTTGAGCAGCTTTCTTGATGAATTTGCAGAATGCCTAGACATTGAGAATGGGCTCCTAGCCGAAAGGAGAGTTGCGTCATTTGAGTCTAATTGGGAGTGATGACCCAGTCCTTTGTCCACTCCGAACTCCTGTTCTTCCGATTCCAACTCCGTAGAGAGGAACCTTCAAGGTTGAAGCAAGAAGCTAGCTTGGGCGGTGTCCATGCAGCTCAGGGTTTGCGGTTTGCAGATCTAGTACGGTATAGTTAGGATTGTGCTGTGGGTTGGAGCAAGAGTCTGACTCATCAACATAGACTGTAGCCAAGGTGTCTTGGCTTGACCTCAGATCTGGGTGCAGGTGGACGAGATCTTCACGCGCACACTGCTTGAGGACATCCTGCCCACTGCCGCGCCCGAGTTTGCGCAGACCACTGAGGATGGGAAATGCCATGCACTGACATGCATTATTGGGACCACTTCCCTTCTATGCTTCCATTGCCATCTCCAGTTCTGACATATGGCCAACAACATAATCTGGATTGCAACACGGTCGGTAGGATGGTACAGTCTTCCGCATCTACAAGCCGCTTGGCATCATGCGTCTTCTTCTGTTCGTTGAGCAACAGCTACTCAGCTCAAGGACGTAAGAAGCTCAGGATTGGCCGCCTCGAGGTGCGCACCACACAGGCAGCGCAGGCCAGGTGTTCAGCATGACCAATGAGAGTTGAAGGGTGGAGCAACTCAGAAGTGGAAGGTTTCAGGCGTAGGGTGGAAGCTCTGGTTTGCACCTGCAAAAGCCTGATCCTCTGGTGGTGCTAAGCTGTCTTGTTCCTCCACAGCAGATAGAAAAGCCGCTTTTCAAGCACCCTGGCACCACAGCCCCTTGGAGGCACCTACCCAGGAGGTGCTCTCGGTGTTCTCCCTGAGGCGCGTGCGACAGTGAGGAGACTTAATTGCCGTTGAGCTCTTGCTGTTAAAGAGGTACGTCTTGTTGCTATCCTTCTCAAGATTTGCATCAACTTTACATATGACAAAGACGCGGAGATAACATGTGTGCAGATGGTCTCTGCCTGTGAGGCCGCCATGCCTGGAGGGAGCCCGAGGTGCTGGCACGAGCTTTTGTCAAAGTGACCTTGACGCAGCGTCCCAGTGCTGGCAGGTAGGCTGCACACCGTTTCTCCTAGCGAGAAGTTCGTGAAAGGCGCGCCCTGTGAGCCAGCTGGCCCAGAGGATGTAGAGTTCATTGAAGATTCTCCTTTCAATCAGGCCGCCTCTTTGTCGAAGCCATTGATGGCGATCATAAGGAGAATCCTCACCTGAAACGTCTTGCCGCCTTGGGCGTCGTTTGCGAGTGACACCCTTGCACAGCAAAGTCTCAAGAATTGCAGTTTTCAGGTATGGAGCCAGAGCTCGCAGGAAACTTAAGCCTTGTTAGGTTGCGCCTGTGACGAGTGCTGTCCACCCAAAAAGCAGCCCTTCCAGGAGTGCGCCAAGCAGCTCCACCTGTGCCACTTTTACGTTGTCCTGGAAACCAGCTCTTCCAACGTGATTGTCACGGAGAAGCTTGCGGACGGATCCACCACTTGGGCCACTTGATTTAATGCCTTGCGCATGCTGTCTTCTCAATAAAAAGACGTTTCACCATGTCAGACACAAGAAGAGATTTGCATGCCGAAGGTCTTGAACCCCTCGCAGATCGAGGACGTCAGCGGCAAATCTGCAGAAGCTTCTATCCCATGCACAAAACAGCCAGACTGCCTTCCAGTCAAAGCGAAGCATCAACTATTTGAGTAGACATGCGGAATACCTCAGAATTAACAGGGTGCCTTTCGACGGACTGCTAAACGGTTCACCTCCTTCACTGCGCTTCAGCAAAGCTACATATTTGCATGTTTTGACGCGGTCTGTCTTGTTTGCCTGCACTTCACATGCATTTGGGCCACGAAGCTGGCTAGGACCGCAACTCCTTGGCAAAGCTGATGATTGCGGTCGACATCCGCATGGAGCTGCCTGGACTCATCTTCAGCCTTTCTTTTTTTTCAGGGGAGGCCAGGAGCTTTGCTGACCTTGAGTTTGCCCAGGAAGGCGACCGTTGGCAACCTGCAGGTCACCCAGGAGAGTACCATGGCAGCACTCCGGGCTTCTTTTGAAGTGACAGCTTCGGACAGGACTCTCGCTTGGAAAAGGTGCTTTTCAACCCTACCCATTGAATAATCAGTGTTGTCACAGTTGAGGGAACCTCTGATAGCTTTCACTGAGCAGCAGCCCGTCATCGTTTTGGCAGGTTTTGACTGCACCCCCGCAGGGTGATTGTAGTAAGTACAGGTAATGCCAGCCTTTAGGACAACATGCCATCATAACATTGCCTGTAAGGCTGTTCTCCTGTTTGAGGAGAAGAAGAGAGATAGCAGCAAATGCAGACGCTCCTGTTCATTTAAGCTGAAGGCAACAACATCAAGAGCGCTGCCGGGGCGGGCGCTTCGGAGCCTTGGGGAAATTGGACAAGAAGCCCAGAAACATCTTTCCGCTGATGTCCTACAAATTTTCCAAGGGTTCGGGGATGCACAGTGGTCTTCTGGCTAAGTCTCCTGCTGAGCTTTTTCGATGACAATTTTCTCTCCGATGTCTGAAGGGAGTGTAGTATGACGTTTCAAGCAGCTGCTGGAGGTTGCAACATCTATCTTCAGCATGGATCGCTACCACCAGTATCATGAGAGTCATAATATCGCCCTCTCAGTTGAAGCATTTTGGGCAGACTGCATGGGACGATGTCAATAGCCTTGGATAGTCTGAGAAGCTTGAAAAACCCATTGACGTCTTCTTCATGCTCCACACACGTAAAAGGTTTATCTATTTTAGCTCAACGTTGTGTGGTTCATCCAGACATCCTGGCCTTGCGATTGGCCTTTGCGAGCTTATTAAGCTCCCGCGTAGGTTCAAGGTTACGCTGCGTGTGTGTCAAGCGTAACCTGATAGCCCTCCCTAGCTCAGTGTAAGCTGATCCACAGCACACTGGCTTCAACCTGCAGATCTTTCAGGGCTACGCCGAGAATGATTGGTTTACGCATGAGTGTTGGCTGTGAGCTTAAGGAGGTTCAGCGCTACACGTTGGTTTTGGGCTTCACCACAAACCTCAATTTCTGGCACAACCCTTGCGTTTGTAAGCTATCGTTATGAAGAGATTGCTGGGGCGAACTTGATTTGTAATCGTGCTTCCTGCTGCATCTGAGCACAAGGTTTTGCTTTCGCGGTCTGCCCACAGGCTAACGCAGGATGCTGCAGTGAAAAGCTTAAAATTGTTTGACGCCGGCTTCTTCAGGAGCGAAAGCGCTATGCCAAAGACATCTTTGCACTGGTCTCGCCGAGGAATTTGAATCTCTCGTCGAGGTGGGCCAAGAAGTTCATCTGCTGGCCTTAGGAGTTCAGGGCTGTTTTGCAGGACTGCCAGTGCTAAATGTTGAAAATTTTGAACCTGAGCTGACACATGCTGAGCCGTGGCCAGTATGAGGCGTTTTGCTGGCCGCGCCTATCCCTACCCGTCCAACTCGAAGCGAAGCAAGGAGTTCAGGACGCTCGGTAAGGGTGCAAAGGGCGGACTTTGGATTTGGAGCTGTCTATGTTAGAAGGACTCGCTGGGGAGCTCCCCTGCCCATGCCCGAGAAGGAGGAAGGCAAAGGCGAGCTCGTTGCAATCCTGGCAACTGCTTCTGACCAATTCTGAACATGCAAGGCACACATACCAAAGTTGAGTCTTGATGACTGAATGCAGGTGCTTGAGCACTTAACAGATGTCAGTCGCAGGCCAGTTCAGACGTGTAGCGCACATTGCTGCATCTGGTGCTGTGATGCTGCTGTACCTAAGATGCAGTGAAGCATGCCAGATGTTGGAGGGACACGGGCCCAACGTCAAAAGCAGACCTGAGCCTGTCCTCCGCCAGGAAATCATAGGCGATGTCTTGGTGCCGGCTAGATTGACGAGGCGCCATGATGTGGATACCATGCCACTTGTTTGTGACGCCTGCTGGTTTTGTTGCTTGGGCTGCACTGTTGTCATTCCATGTCTCCTCACCTAACATGAGAAAAAAGCCTGGGCTTCAACAGATCTCATGTGGGCAATCTATTACGAGACTCAATTCCTACTAGCATGATATCAATAGCTCCTTTTCCAATTTCCATTCAAGGAGTCTATGAGTATGTTCCAACATGTTCCACCTAGCTTGCTGGGATATCAGGATGTTGCAGCTTTGGCTTGCATGCGCAAATGACAGCATTTGGCAAGTCCTTTGGACGGGGCACTGCCTGCTGGACCGCAACATCCCAGGCTTTAGGTTTGCTGTTCTGTGAAATTTAGATTGGAAGGTTTCGCAGTCTGACGTAAGTTTCTGCATCCAGCAACATGCACAGCTTGCCTCGACAGTCCGGACCTACAGCATGCTGGTCAATGAAGTTTACAAGAAGTACGCACTGCTGTTTTCGTTGGATGCATGCACAAGATTGTCCCCATCCTGGAAACAACCCAGCCTGCAACAATGCCATGAGAAATTCTCAGATAGTCTACGAGAAAATGGTCAGTAGTAGTCACAGCAATTCATGAACATTGTTTCCTCCGCACATTTGTTGTGCCAAAGGCCGGGGCGGCTTCAGCACTGAGACCTCGCGGATGCCAAGTGGTTCTTTTGATGAGCGCCCTTCAGGGAATAAACGAACTCAGAACTCTTGGTGGGCCTTCCCTTGACAAAAGGATAGGATTAGGAACAGTGATTGGTGGCCCGTTCCAAGTCTAAGCAGTGCCAGGTGGCATCCTTTCAGCGGTTAGATTTGATGTGAGATGCTACTTCACAATCTGCTTGGCAAGGCTGGAAGCATTCCGTTAAGATGATGACGAGCAACCCAACATTCTGAAGTCTGCATTTGATTTTGTTATGAACGCTCAAAATGGGTGGATATGATGGGAAGGCGCGCTAGTTTGGCGAACAGCTCTACTTGGCGTCCAGAAGCATCCCGATAGCAGCAGCAGGCGAGCAAGCTGCTCCTTTCCGCAGCGACGTACAAACAGTCACGACCTACACTCCCATCACAATTTACTGCTGTACACATTTGGGTTATCTTTAGGGCAGGTGGAAGGTAGTGTGGTATGAGATGTTTGCAGCCAACCAGAGAGGCTTGATACCACAGCTTCTACCCCGCAATAACATGGTGAGTTCGGCAGCGGGCAGCTAATTACCCTTCTTGAGGAGGGACCATTGAGACATGCCAGATAGGTATCAAATGAACACAAGGTATGAGCGGTTTGCGCGTGAATGTCTGGGCTTCTTCGCAAAGAGCTTTAGCCAAGCTCTCACGCTGCAGTTTGAGCCACTCGATTGCCGAGGCGCTTTCGTAGCAAAAAACTGTGTGCATGGATTTCTGCAGTGACATGTGTGAAGATTGAAGCAGTTCTTCTGTAGCAAAGGTATGTTTTTTGTCCTGGGACCTTGGATAAGGGAGACGCACAGCCTGCACTTGAACCTGGACCTAGCAACTACCCTTCAGGCCACAAGTGCTTTGTCCCAGGTGCATGCAGTCGCAGAGTGCTACCATGTACTAGTATGTGTCGAAGCGGAGCCTGCAGCGGCAAGTGGCCGCAAATGTGGGTGATGAATACACAGTGACCAGAGCTATACTGCATTCGTACCGTGCATTAGCCTGCTTCGACTCGGCCATCAACCTGTGCAGATAGCTTGAAATGCTCTCCCAGGTCTGACTACCGCTTCACCCTGAAGGCAGCGGCGCCGGCCTCAGCAAGTGCCGCGGGCACATGTTCATTGAACATAGTCAGTATTATGTTAAAGCTTTCCGCTGGTATTCATTTGTTTGGTTGGATTGTTGACTCGCAGTTGCTATTGCAGATCTTTCTTGCCATATACTGGACCTGGTGTGTCTTTACCCCTGTGTCCTGTTAGACCGCTTCTCAGCCCGATCAATTCCGAGGATTTGACACCTCCGCAGATCACAGTGGTCAGCATGCCTGCCCGGCCTGTGAACCTTCTGCTTCTGTGTGAGCTAGAGCGTAGGACCCGTAGTTTGCTCCGACTGTTCAGGTCAGCCATGATCCTGTCGCGATTTGTCGGCATGCCAGGTATGGCATCACTGAAAATATCATCCGCGTAACAATCCGGCTTGATGAGTCTGGCACAACGTGAGCAACCCAGCCTTTGATTCCTTTTAAGGCTCAACTGATAAGATTTGGACGGATTTACGGGACAGTTTGCCATCCTGAGGTATTGCCGAGCGTATGACAGTGGGGCCTTCACCCCAACTTCGCAGGCTGGCTGGAACTTCTAACGTTGGGAGTGCCCCTGTAGATTACTGTGGCTGGCTTGGTCAGGGTGGCTCGGATGTCCCGACCTTGACCGACTGTGGAGCCTGCACTCTGGAAATCAAGACTGACTCAGGACCCGTGCGTCGGGTCTATGTGGAAGTCATCATAAGATGTCTTAAGCGTCGCTGTGGTGTTCTTCATCTCAGCAAGGATTTCGGAGCTATCCGACCTTGATCTAAGCGGTGGGAAGTGCAATGCAAAGGGGATTCATGGCTGAAAGAGCGTCTTGTGACCAAGCCAGGAACGAACTTCGTGGGAAGCTCCACGTACGATTCTGCCAAAGGCTTCGCAGAGCATGAGGCATGTGGCACTGGTGCAAGCATTTGACCTGCCATAGTCTGTGCTCCTGCTCACGAAGGTAGACATCACTGGCCTTGTTGCAAAGACTTTCTATTGGGCCGCGAGCCTTGGTGTGTGAAACATTCTGATGTTTGCGCTTAAAAAGCCGGCAGCTGGTTTAAAGGGCACAGGCTGTTCTGACAGCTGCTCTGCAATGCAAACTTATCCAGTCTGGATCAAACTGCAGAACTTGATGGGTGTCAGAAGCTCATCAAGAGCGATGCCTTCCGAGGTCTACTGCTACTCCCTTGATGCGGAAATCCCAACAAGCAATGTGGTCACCTCTTCGCAGATGCTGGCAACAGAGCGAAGTGTTCCGAACTCAGCTGACAAACAGTCCTAGATCAGGACATAGTGCAAGGTTTCCAGATTCGAACGCAGCGGTTGACGTTCAGCGACTTCCTCTGAGAGAGGTGCAGGCAGCAATCTTCTTTTCTGGTTTTGCCGCTTAAGGTTCGAACGCTGGACACCACCCCGCCTAGCTTCGGAACCTTTGCATGCGAAGAGACGGCTGCCACCGAGGAAACTGCCACTCACAGGTATAATCACGGCTGAACCTGATGTTATACAGGGTGTAAAGCGGCACTGTCAGTGCTCATAATTGCAGATCCCACGTACAAGTGAGTATCCAGCGCGTCGTCGAAAGACACCGCCTGGTGGCAGGACAGCATCACTGTTACGCTGAGCATGAACGAAGCTGGACGAGCCTACTGCAAGGCTACGCTTGAGACTTGTTTTGCGCAAGGTGCACGCCAATGCATCCTTCAGCTTGTCCAGGTTGTGAACAAGGGCTTCGATGCGCCCACGCCCAATGCAGTCATTGCTGAAGGCCAGCAGCACATCATCGTGTACGCTGTGCGGACCATTTCGGTTTGAGGTTCTTGGTATCCGAATGTTTCAGCGTGCAGCCGCTCAGCTTCCTGGGAAAGGTTTCTACATGGACGTGGCCACCACCTCGGCGTTCACGATTGTCGTCAACCAGATCACCACCGGGCTGGGTGCGACAGGTAGTGGGCCTAGCAGACTTGCGATCGATACTGGCCAGCTCTGGGCTTCCCGCCGCTTGCGTACTGGGCGTTCTGAGTGGAGGTCTCGAGCCCCTGAACCGGAAGTGGGACTACGACGTCTACTGCTGGGCCCAGGTGTCCCTTGCTTTGGGTTCAGGGCCTGAGGATCCTGCATCCGGCTTGAGCAGTGCACTGCGCAGTCGCACTTAGCTTGTGACTTAATTTGGGGATGCAGACTTGGATGTTTTGCGCTGGGCTTGCCAATGCCAGGATGCGGAGGGCTACCCGTACTACGGCCCAAACGGCATGGCTGCCTCAGAGGCAGGCAAACAATTCCGGGTCATGGTAGTAGGATTAAAATATGCATATGTATGCATGGGCAAGCAGCTTGGCACCAGTTGATCCGCAGGCGTGTCCAAACAATTTCGTTACCACGCTCGATTTGACGCGACCGAACATGCGCTTTATCATGGCGGAGTCGGTCTCAGCAAGCCAGATCATCATCACTCTGCAGGCAGGGCTGGCGACAGGCATTTGCATTCAGCTCAAAGAATGCTAGATTGCCAGGTAGACGAAGGCGCAATGGTACGCAGCTTAGCGTGCCCAGAGTTGGACCGCTTAGCATCACATGGTTTCTTTTCGAATGCCGTGTGCTGTGTTGGCTGTGATGAAGTGTAGATTTAGGATGGTCTTTGGGCGAAGGGGGTCGGTCCATTGTATGCTGATGTGTGATGAGTGCCTTGCACCATTCGCGACCTGCCTGAAAGCATTGCAGTCGTCCAGCCGCCTCTAGGTCTGGTGTGCAGCTTGGGCAACCGATCCAGGAGGGCAAATCCAAAAGCAAGATGTATGGAAATCCTCTTCTTGATGGCAACTCACCGTGCAGGACTGACGTCCGGCAACTATGAGACGATGATCAAGGGGCAGCAAAGCACCTGTCACGACAGCAAAGGCCATGACAACAGAGCCGGGAACATGAGACTGCTTCAATATTCAATCTTATTCAATACTTGTTTTGTGACATTTCCGATTTCTTCCCTGCAGGCCGGCAATGTGGTACTTTCTGGATCTATGCCGCCAAGCTTGACTGTTGGGTGCTTCATGTGCTCATGTAGAGGCTCTTAGCTGGTCGTCCTTGGCCCTAAGCCCTACAAGTTCGGATTGCAGGGGCGTTTATACGGCTGGTCACACATCGTGCAAGGCCACCTGGGACGTACTGAGGGAACCTGACTGCTGTGCCTAGGATCTGGATGACCTGGAAGACACTGCAGCCGACGGCGTGTCGACTCAAGCAGAGTATGAGAGCCTGGACAACTGGAGATTCAACCAGGAGCCTAGAGATTGACGAGCCAATCTCAAAGAGTTCACATGCAAAGCCATTCCTGTGTCAGGAGTCAATAATTCAATTTAAAACCAAAGGAAAATCCGCACCCCTCCCGGCATCTGGCGGAAGGTAGTCCTTGACAAGTGGGCAGAGCAGTGTGGATGCGTTCCAGGACTTCGACATCATTGTCAGCGGCCTCTCTGAACAGACGAACTATCCCTACATCTACTGCTATGCTGAGGATGCCTTTGGCTCAGAAGGCAAACCCCCGCATCTGCCTTGGTCCTGAGACGGAGAGCTGAGGATGAAACCGATGGAGGGAGCAGTGGGCCGGGCAGCGCTCCGAACAAGATGATGTGGGACGATGTGGCAACTCAGAGGAATTTGGATGTGTGATGTGTCCAGGTTGAGAACCTAATTGGCTCGATCAAATGCGTGCGAGGGGAAACAGGCGAGACGGTCCTTGTGTTCAGCTGTCATGTTGGTTCTCTAAAGGTGGGTGCTTGCGTCTCCTGTTTGTTGGCATGCTTTTCGTTTCTCGGGTCAGCTGGCCTTCATTATCTCACAGACTACTGACTATCTGAGGCCAACGCTCTCCCAAGCAACGTCCACACCATCTGGGCTGGCATCGGTACGGTTCAGAAGCTTGCCTGCATTTGCCTGCTATTTTGAAGGGTTCTCTTAAAACGGAGCAGTGAACTAGACTTGCACGCGTGTCAAGGGCAGTCTGGGTGGCACTGGATGGTTCCCTTTGGTAGCCGGTGGCCTTCTCTACTTCAAACTGTCAAGCAGTGAAGAGAGAGCACAACCCCCAGACAACTTTATTTAGTTTTGAAGGGTATCCACAGATAGCTTGATGCCCTGCATCTTAGGACCTTGGATGAGACGCCACCTGAGTTTACGCAGCTCTCCATAAAGGCCGGCGGAAAAAATTCGCTTGCTTCTGTGTTGAGGATGGGGAACGGCTCACATGTGCCATTCCAATCTTCAGAGCCTGCCATGATAACAATTCGTAAGATGGGCCTGGAGTCACGTTGAAACATTTGTTCACTGACCATGCTAATCACCAATTGAAAGTCCCCAAACTAGGGTCTCTCCTAGCTCAAGGCCAACAAAGGTATAATGTCCAGACGCGAGTCATCAGAATTGCTGAAGATGTGTTTCATCACATCATGCCTTTGGTGCTATGTCATGTCCACTCGCGCAAGTGTGACCCTGGAAAGCTCCACGCAGGATCCTACAGATGCCAACGACCGACTCGTGGTCACCTTCTCCCTGAACGAGGCGCCTTGTTTGGTTGCCCGGGGGTGTTGCTGAAGGACTTTCAAAGGTGTTCCCGCCTGGGTGGCTGATTTTTCCGAAGCTTGAAGACAGTAGCCTCTTTTTGGCATTGGCAAGCTTCTTCAATCATTTCTAGCCGAGAAGAATCATAATAAATACGATGCAGTCCGAGTGCTGTAATCGAGAGGCTTTCATGGGCCATGAGCTGGTTGCCCGCTACGTCTGATGATGTATAAAGCCGCCTGAAGTGCGGAGCTCTCTCTAGGGAACAGGCGTATCCGCCAGCCCGAAGTGCATGTGACTCTAAATGATCAAGAGGAAAGTTTGAAAGCCATTCCTCCCGGACAAGGCAGGAACTGCCTACTGCCGAGCCACGCGGAGCGACTCGGGGGAGACGGACCTGAAGCACTAGGCTCAGATATAGCACGCAAACTGCATGCACCCTCTATTGCAAGCCTCTGAGGATCAACCGCATCTTGTCGGCCAACTACTACCAGAGTGTGAGTGCCGGTGCCACTGTCGAGCCTTGGACGGCTTGCAGCAAAGTGTTGTCCAAGGTTGCAATTCAGCCAGTCTTCTGAAATCTGCTGAAATCTTAGGGCACAATCACAATCGACAAGCTGGAGTCTTCGGACACGCGGACGCTCTACGAGGCTGTGTCTCTTGGAAAGTAGGGAACATACAGGAAGAACATATTTGGGATACTTCTTTACTTGGGCATTGGAGTTGGGCTTCTGGAGCAAAGAGCCCAATTCTCGAGACTGCTGTGGTGTAGCGAGAAAAGACAGGCAACGAACACACAGCAAAGTAACGATCCTTGCTTTGCAATGAGGCTTCTCAGTATGACGTCTACTGTTGGGCCATGGACTCGGCCGTGAACACTCAAGGCCTCCCGCGGCCGAACTACATGACGCAGGCCAAGAGAAAGGGGTCGACTAGTCGATATGCAAATATGCTTGGATTAGAGCTGATCGCTTCTTGTCACTCTTTTCCTGTGAGTCCTACGTGAACACGCCTGTGGGCACCACCCTGGCCCACGCAACGAGCAGTCCCAGCGGCGGGAAGACGCAATACGTTTGGGTCAAGGACCTGACTCGTCCGTCCATGTAGCTCGGTTCTGCTGATTCGTAGTTTCCTCAACTTACTTTTGCCTCCTCCATCCAGAACGTCTGCCCCTCAACAGCATTTGCCTCTCCAAGGATCTACGTCTCGTCGGGGGCGCTCTCTGAGGATACGATCCAGATTACGCTCCAACTGAACGAGCCAGGCCCCAAAGGTGTTGGCATGTTATCTGAGTAAGAACGGTTTTAGCTCGCAGAGCATAAAGGCACTGGGGTATTGAACCTGGTTGGTGTCTTGTGCTGTTCATTGGCAGGCACAGTGTGGTGCATGCCTACCCTGCCGACTGTGGATGCCACCTATGTTGATGCAGCAGACATCACCAGCGCAGACTTCAAGGTGCTTAGAGTCGTCTTGTGGTGTTGGTGCAGCGCAGAATTGAGGTTGCGGCCAGTTCCCAGAGCATGCGTTCTCTGAGGATAAAATCACCGGGGCAAGCAGCCCCGTGACGTTTGTGCAGTATGTGCCGACGGCGTATACCAACATCGCCGTGGAAGTTGACAGAGTTGTCAGGCATGGATTGGAAACCCCCGTATCAGATTGGATAGCGGCTCTAGACTCCAGCATGACATTTCCATGGCCGTGCCAACAGCCACACTCGTCCCTGATCAGGGATGATGACACTGGAGCTCCTTGCCTTGAAGTGCAAGTGCTGCGGACATCCGTCGACGTTTGCCAGTTCAGCAAATTTGCGGAAGGGCCGCTAGGGTAGGCACATCCAAGAAGGTCCCGGTACCGAGGGATTGCTGAGACCTGCTCAGTGTGGGCTGTAGGAGGATGGAAGCGACAACAGATTTCTGTGTTAGATTTGGAGTGCTAGGGGTGTCGTTTGGAGCAGGAACTCCTGTCCAGCCGCAATGCCCGGACTTCCGAGGCTGCCTACTTGGCCGCCGAATCGCCCTACAACATCTTCTGTTTCGCATCCGATGATTGGGACTTCGAGGCCAGCCGCTGTAAGCTTGTCCCAGGGCTTGCGGGTCAGGGCCCAGGTCAGTCGTCGTCTTGCAACTTGAAAGTGTTCTTAGACAACTTTATGGGTCACGGTCTAGAGCCTGCCCATTTCCTGTGTACTACAATACCTTTGCCGAATCCGGCACTACGAAAGCGCGGACTGTCGAGGTACGGGAAGTAGAATGCCCTGGTGTTGCTGATCCTGTGTTCCTTTGGCTCCGCCAGCTTATTCACGCAATCCTAATTTGCAAAGGAGCCCAGAGGGGCCCAGAGCTGTGTGTCAGGCCACGGGTGCAACGGATCAGTCAATCAACTTCCAGTCTGCCAACGTGGGTGCACCGAATGAGGCGTGAGGGAAGGGTTCCAAACTGCAAGCAGATGGCAGATATTTCAGTGCTCTTTTCGGATTTTTCTGATTGCCCCTCGTTCTGGACTAATTAATCGTTGTCAGTTCGGGCCCTGATGCTGCAGGTGATCCATCAGGATGTGCTGGACTTCTCCGCTGCAGCCGCTTTGACTCACCTGATGATACATCTACGCATAAGGGAATTTTTGTGCTTTTTCCTGGCCCGCTTGGGAGCCAAGCGTGTTTGGTGCAGCGGCTTCAACTTGGATGCGAGGTTGGACAAGTGATCACCTTGGACCTCACGCCGCCCACGATCCAGATCAACAGCGCCCTTTTGGCTGCAAAACTGGGACTTGCTTTCTGTTCACTGCCCGCTGTCTTCTTGGCCGCTCTCTCGGCACGCGGTCAGGTGGTTGATATTGTTGACAGTTCTGCACTCTCTCAGGTGTCAACCACAGAGACCACGATCACAGTGAACTTGGAGCTGAGCGAGACCGGGACGGCTTGGTGTCAGGCAAGGCAAAGCGTTACAACTCTTGCAACAAGATGGGCGGTTGCTTGCGAGGCGGTGCGGCATGGCTTCAATGCTGCACGCTCAGAGACTGGATCCGTGCAAGAGCGTGAGTCTCCTTGCCCTGGGTAGCAAGCATGCGTGGATTAATTGTTCCGAGGTTCCGACCATCCTGGAAATCCTCGACAGCAATTTTACGTCAGAGTATGTTCACGTTGGCCGCTCGTTGCAACTACTGCAAGTCTTCAAACCTGACACAAGATGTCGCGAGAAAGAAATTGTCACCATCATTCTATGTCCGCCTTCCTGCAGGCCCTCCCACGGTTCCGGTGGACGTCCAGATCCTTGGCTATGACCGCCCGAGGCAAGTTGGAGCTGCTTGCGCAGACCAGTGACTAGATGTGAGGGTGAAGGTCGCAAGTTTGGGGTGCAGTAAACATGTTTTATGATTTGGATTGCGCAGGTCAGATGATCAGATTGCAGTCAACAAAATCTGCAGTACCTGGTGTAGAACTATAGCTTATTCTGCTCTTTTGATAGGTTGTTGAAGATTTTACCTGTCGTTTGGGGCAGTGAAAGGCATGCATTGGTGGTGACGCTCATAGCAGAGGTAGAAAACAACCACAGCCTCGCAGACGGGACGTTAGCCAAGCCTATGACTCGTAGCATCTTTCAGAGACCCATGCTGGTGGGTGGAAAAGGTATAAGACTCAGAATGTCTGAATTCTTGTCGTCTGGCACACGCTTTCTGACATCATGTCAGCCAGTCTCCTGAAGCAAATTCCAATGGCAATGGGCATGTCCCGCCAGATCCGACTTTTGTGCAGGAATTGGGACCCAACCTACATGACCCCATTGCAGTCTGGTTCTCAGATGATCTCGGAGAAGTCTTTGAGCTTGGGCAGCATAACTTCAAGCTGAACTCCATGACCTCTTGCTCCAGGCTCGGCACCTACTATGACATCTACTGCTATGCGGACGACGACCTTTGCGTTGGCTGTAAGGTGACAAACGGCGTGTCCTTCAACTATGTGAGTGTCTCGCGCAAGTTTCAGAGCAGCTTTTGATGTTTGGTTCCAGGAATTTTGTTGCAAGAAGAGTGTTTTGCATGAGTGTTTTGGATGTGAAAGGGCAGTCTTAGCCTCTGCAAGTTGTTCAAGCTAGATAGAGGGTCGTGACACAACAGCAGGGGTATCCCAAGCCCTTGCAATGTCGTGCAATGAAAATCTGACACAGAAAAGGAGGCCCAGAAGCTGCAGAACCTGCAGCACCCAAGCGGGGCTGCATAATATCCCAAACCCAAGGCACATCGGCTCGTGAGCTGAAGGTTCGCACCCTGGATCTCACTCCGCCGCAGATGAGGCTGCGGTTCTTTGTTGTGTGTTTGCATATGTTTATGCACCTCGCTCGTGAGTGTGAGCGATGTCCGACAGCTCGACAGCCCATGTACTGTGTGAATTGTACAGCTTCACATGCTTTCTACTTTGCAGCTGCCAGGTTCATAGCTGCGGAGTCAATAGCTCGCGACCAGATCATCATCACGCTGCAGGTAGGAGGGCTAAGTCATGGGTTGCCTTTGGCTAGCTGGGAGAGAGCCTCGTGGGCTTCAGCCAGGTGGATGAGGGTGCCAAAGTGTGGTGTGCAGCCTGGGACACAGACCCGTCACTGGTCTCCGCCGGCCAGGACTGGGTTGGCAATCCGGTGCTTCAGGGCTTCGAAATGCTCTCGCGAGCAAGTACTTTACTTGTGGTTGGCAACATAGCTAGCTCTGCAGCACAATTCAATATGAGATAGCTTCTGTGTTGTGTCTGTGCTGTTCTGCGCTTTGCCAGAACTACGTCACGCAGATCAAGTCCAAGGCATCTGATTGCAGCTTGGCTGATTGATGCCAGAAAGATGCCAGTGCTCACCCGCCCGAGCCAAGCCCCAGCCGAGGCGCTGACAGCTTTGGTAACCAGTGTGGGACGTTCTGGATCTACGACATGGATGCCTTGCCTGCACTTGAAGTCTGTGTCTGTCCTCTTGCGCTAGTCACTACAAGTAGGAAGTACTTGACGTTGGAAAGAGGGTGCGTGCACCAGCTGATAGCAAAGTATGTCTAGAACTCGAGGCCCAATGTATGGCATGCATTTTTGTTCGCAAAGGGCATCAATTAGGCCCAGCAGCAAAGCTTCCATGCTGAGGACGATATAGTTGACGTCATCAATGCTGCAGATGGCGTTACCACTCGTGCTGAATATGAGGCTTGTCAGGGAACTGTGCAACATTGCTGCAAAACCAGCAACTAAAGATGACATAACTTTGAAGGAATTGGTCCTTTGGGCCTTCCATGCTGATATTTGGAGGCCACGACGTGGAAGTACAATCGGGATGTCGACATCATCCTCAGTGGCCTGAACGAAGAGACAGACTATCCGTACATCTACTGCTATGCCGAGGCTTGTGTAAAGAGATGCGGTGGCAGAGCTGTCAATTTGCCAAGCCTTTGTGTGTATTTCTGGTTCTCCTTCGACTGCGTGTGTGCTCGGGGCAACAGGATGATGAGCTGACACCGAACGCAATGATCTTCGACAATTCTGGAAACTCCGGACCCAGGAGTGCTGCTGAAGCTCGTGGGATTTTTGCGAGGTTCTAGGCCACATAGGCCACCTGTTTGCTACCTGGTCTGAGTCCATCCAAGTCGAAAATGCGCATGTGTGTCTGTTCCAAGAAGCGTGCTAGGAATGTCTACACGATGTGGACCGAAATCGGCACTATCCGCACTCTGGATGCCTTGGCCCCGGGGGCATGACATTTCTGCGGACGTCCGTTTCATCTTGCCTCTGTGGCCACATTGACCATATGAGCGACGACCTAAATTTCCGTCTCTTGAACCATGTCTAACGTCGGTCAGAATTCCCCGAAATCATGCGTTTAACCTGTAAAATGAGATGGTGCCCCCCAAATAACGAGATCAGCATGGTTGTGTTTGAATGCAAATTTGTTGGAAAACGATATTCAAGGCCGGACTCCAGTGCTGTAAACCGAGATAATGAGTAGTAGGTTTGGAGAGTTGGTCTCAAGCCTAGTGGGAACGAGATGGTCCCCCCCAACATGCTCCGGAATATGTAAAACGAGATGGAACGCGATTGCAGCACGAGCATGGGAATTTTGACCATAGGCCAGACAACAAATTTTGTCCGCTGCTCATATTCTATTTGCGAGGAAGTGGATGCTCTGGCTTCTGTCAAGCAATGGAAACTTCCCAGTATTTGCCTATGATCGTGCCCAGAAACGGTAGGCGAATTGCCAAGACCTGAAGATGCAAAAGCAAAGAGAATCCCGTCAAGGAGACACCGCCTAGCTTCGTCAAGCTGGCCATCACGGACCCCACAGCCACGAGCGACCAGATTGTTGCACCTGGGCTTGACTTGCTCTTGTGTCTGAATCATTGCGCTTTGTGGTGGTGTGTCTTGCCTGGCAAGGTCACCTTCGCGCTCAACGAGCCTGGGACGGCCTACTGCCGCGCCACGCTCTCCACCTCAGGAGATGCCTCAGCTGCATTTGTCTGTTATGCTCATAAAGAGTGGCCCACAGTGGCCCGCCCAAAATCGCCCGACAGGAGAGACCACTTTGCGCATCAACCAGATCCTCTCAGCCAACTTTGCAGCCATCGTCGCAGGCCGGATCCAAGAAACATGGGGGGCTCTCTGACTGAAACGATTGAAGTGTGCTGTGAGCCTAGTGTGGGTATTGTAGAAGATCAACTGCACGTTCACGACATGGAGCAGCTTGCATACCCTGGGTTTGCAGCCTAAGCAACTGTAGACTCTAAGATGGCAGCATACTTTTGAGCTGGTCCATCCTCCTGACAAACCCGAGCTGAGAATCCACTTGCTTGACCACATGCATGAATCTGCATCAGGCGCAAATGTCGACGCCGACATCACAATTGACAAGATCGAAGCAAGCGACACGTGCCTTCGGCAAAATCCATGAATTCGGTACATATGCGGGACATTTCATTGTTCTCTTCTGATAGATGGTTGAGACACCCAACTAGTTAGCTCGTCTGCACTGTCCTGAGCGTGAAGCTGCAAGGGCTGCGGACAGTGCACAATAACGTAAGCCCAAGTCTCTGCAGTTGTTCTTGAGGCAAGGGCTTTACGAAGGCAACCAGTACGACGTCTACTGCTGGGCAAAGGACCTATTGAAAGTGAAGTCGTTCTAGGCTCCACGATTCTGGCCTTTTATTGAGGCATGTGTGGAGTTTTGGCTTGTGCCTTCTGTTGCGTGGCAATTTTTGCAGCAAGCTGGCGCCGCAGCAGAGATGGAACGCCTAGAGAGCAGTCCAGGGACGACATGGGATGCAACAGTTAGGTACAGGGGGCGTTGCTGCATGTTTTGCTGAAGGACAGCGCTGTCGACACGTATGGGCATCCCCGTCCCAACTATATGTCACAGGCGGCAACGTAGTGAAGTTGTGTCCAGGACAGAATGTAGAAGTTGCTGCAAAGTTCAGCCAGAAGCTAGACCACTGCATGAGCCAAGAGTCCAGTTCTTACCAGCTCAAAGCATGTTTGATTCGTGTTGCCAGAGCTACGTGGACACCGATGTGGGAAGCAACTTCATGACCAGTCCAGCCGGAGGGAGAACGCGTAGGGCCCCAAGCGATTCTTGCCACGACTCTCCTTCGACCCTGCAAAACAACAGCCAGGAGTTGACGTTTGCATTCGCGTTTCTAGCATCTCAGTCTGTGCACAGTGCAGCTCAAACGAGACGGGGGCATGGAGAAGAAGCTCTGTTTTTTCCAGCATTGAAGCAGGGGGCTGCCCAACTGATCCAAGCTTGGGAGGTGATGCTTTCTTCAGTGTGCTGAGGCTACGTCTGGCTCAAGGACACAACACCGCCAACGCTCATTTACGTCACTTCGGAGGCTGGTGGCAATGTGTTTCTTACGCTCTGCCAAGATAAAGATCTAAGCCTTTTCCACGCTTATGCCACAGCAGAGGCCGCAGGTTAGACATGCAACCCTCTGCTGCTGGGGTTCTGGGCATGGCCGTCAGTCATTTTCTAGGCCATACTCATACAAGGTCCTATATCTTCACATTTTGCCTTGTAGGGTTTCTCGAACCTTCGTGCAAACAAGCTTAAGCTACCATGCAAGTGTGTTCTTCTGCGCTTCCGTGCGTCATTATATACATTATGCCTTCTGCGATTTTCACATTTTCAGAGCTTTGCATGCTGACATGGCTGTTGTCTCTCTCCGTGTGCACAAGATGCTGTGTTTTTGTGATAACACAAGTGCCAATCTTACATAGGCTCCACATTCATATACGTTCATGTATTCACATTCAAGCCTCAAAAGCAAGGCCGGGCGCGGTAGCATTTGCCACCAGCGCAAAGCCCTCTTGACCTCAGAATCCTGAGAATCGTGGCAAAGGCAATCACAGACAGCAAGCTCCACATCACGCTGCAGTTGGATGAGCCGGGGGCCTTTTTGCTGGGTGGTATCTGTTTGGAAGGAGGGTAGCAGTCATTTGATACACACCTGGTGTACAGCAGCGGAAGGCGTGTCCCATGCTCGAGGATCTCTAAACCCTTAGGCCAAATTGAGGTTTTTTCTTTCTGCTTAGTGCTCCTGTGATTGACCTCCAGATGCTCCCGGATCTCCGGCCTTCTAAGCCCCTGAAGACTAGGCCAGGCTTTGCCCACATCCATCGGGACCCCAGTTGAAGCCCAATTGTAAGTTGAGCTCTGAATCTGCAATCTTCTTTGCCGACAGGCCCGGAACGGTCTGGTGCCAGCCTGCCCTTCCAACAACCGACGCTACCAACTTGGACGTCTTGGATGTGGACGCGGGGCCCCCGGCTTGAACTCTGGTCTTAACATTCGTCGTGGAATGCCTTGGAGATCAACCCGCTAAACGCGTCGCTGCCGGCGTGCTTACTTAAGTGTTCCCGATCCTCTGGCATCCCGAAGGGAAGCAGCAGCAATTTTTTGCTCATGGCACCGCACGACTTGACAGAAGCTTCGACACAGTTGGCATAGCAACAGGCTGGAAACTACATCACAAAGATCAGGGGCGCGCGACGAACTCAGCTGCTTCCTTTGGTGTGCAGGTGGCCTTGACGGCGTGTAGTTGATTTTGATGTCCTGTGCATAATATCCTGTGAATCTGTCACCTTGCAGATCAGCGAGGAACACGCAATTCATGCAGTATGTGCACTTGCCCTACCGCAATGTTGACGTGGAGGCGCACCAGGGCCCAGCAAATTCTTGTGGAATTAGGATGCCATTGAAAGGTGGACATGGTGGACAACGACGTGGAAGCCCAAGACGAGCACCTGAAGAGTTGGGGGATGTGAGGGTACAAAGGCTGCACATGGCTGGCTCGGCTTGGGAGCCAGCTGTGTCCCAAGCCGAGCCAGCTATGCACTATTTCTTCGACAAAGCTGTGGTTCTACGCAAGGATTCGCAAGGTATCTAGAGCAGGCTGGTTTACGAAAAGGACTCGCATAGCAAGAGTTGCAACTTGAGGCTGGGACGGCTTCGTCCCTGCTTCTCAGCGAGTCGCCAGTAACCGAGCTGTTATCTTTGATTGCTCTTCAGCCGTCATAGGCGCAGGAAGCTCATCGAGGCCAAGGAACAAGTCCAGGCTCAACAACTTTTCACACCGCTGGACTTGAGGCAACTCTTTGATTGATGGTAAGCTCTGCCTTGGGATCGTCGTACCTCACATGTAGATCGGCCTCCTGCATGATCGTCGTACCTCACATGTAGATCGGCCTCCTGCATGCATCCTGCATGCATCCCTCTGAGGATTCAGGGCTATTCGTCCTTGAGGGGGCAATTGACGTTCACCTTCGGCGTATGCTGGCCAGATAAGGCCATACAACGTTTTCTGCTTTGCGGAAGATGCCGCGCGCCTACCTGCAGTCTGCAGCTGCTGAGTTCGACAGTGCTGGCGGCATGCAACCAGCTTTTTTGCGTGTTGTAGCTGACTCTCGAATCAAAAGTATGCCGCCTGATGCATTATTTCATTTTGATGGTCAAAAAATAATGGCACAACATTGGAATCGCTGCCAGCAAGTGCTGGGGCGGCTTCCTATCCGTAAATTAATTCTTTAGCGGCCAAGGACTGGAAGCTGGAGACTCAAAACTCAGGCCTCTGCAAAATCATGAAGCTTTTGCATGGAGGAGTTGACACAGTCTTGCCGAGACGCAGATCAAGTCATTCAAAGCTTGAGTGCCCTAGCACTTCTTGTGGTTTTGTAGTTCCACCGCTGTCCCTTTTGCATGCTGTCTTTTGCGCTGCTGCGCAGTTGACAAATCCCCCAACTGGCTGCTGGCGAACGCTGCTACGCCGAACATGACCGTTGGAGCCGGACTCAACAGGTATGGTCTGTGGTAGGTCCAGGGCAGCTGGCAGAACATGGCAAATACGCGAGACTTTTCGAGGGGCACAGGCTGGGTTCTAGAGGCATTGGCAAGCAAGGCATCAAGCCGTTGCCATAGCTGAAGTTGTGCATGATAATGAACATCATGATCATCATCAGCAGCTCCCTGAACGATCCTGAACGTCATTGTGCTGTCATACTCTAGCTGCTAGCGGCTTCAGCCAGAGGCTGAACAGGGGTCGGAGATGGCCAAATTGAAGCCATCCAGGGGAGAGTCCTGCTCGTTGCTCTGAGGAAACGGCAACGAGGTGTCCTTCCAAGCCGTCGATGACTTCATGACGGCCGTGGGGCAGGCCACTGACCGAGTTGCGAGGATTTTGTCAAATTGCTTGTCATGATGGTAGATGTCTTGAATCAACTGCTATTCACATGAAGAATCTTAGCATCCCTCCAATTAGTGTGAGTCTGCTGCTGCAAGGCATGTTGACGGCAGGTTTCTGTGGGCTTGTGAGCAGTGCAATTAGTATACTAGAACATGCAAGCGATACCGGATGAGACTGAACTTGTTGCCTTCCGGCAGCTGGTGTCAGCGAATAGATTTCATTCAGGAAGGCAAGAATCCAGATAAAGATCCTGCGTGGACAGTTCTGATCTAGGGCAGCCCACCCAAAGCTCGCAAACTTCGAACCTCCACCATGCTGAGATTCTGACGCTGGACCTCACTCCGCCAACCATCAATCCGGCCGATGCCCTGGTCGGTCATTGAAAGCTGCAGCTTCACAGTCGCCGCCATTGCATCACAGCTGTTTTTTTCGTTGCACGGTGAAGTGTTCTTTGACCCTGCTACAAGTAATTACCCCTTGCAGCGTCATTTCACCGTTCTTCAGAACTTTGCAGGGTGACGTCTTAACCCCCAGCAGCCTGAGATCAGCCTCACAAGCGACGAGACGAACATCAACGTGACCGTGAGGTGTGACAGAAAGGTTGACTCACGTTCTGCAACTTCATAGGCTCTGCACTACCCATGAGACCTGCCTGACAATTGTGCAGTTTGAGCGAGACGGGCACTGCCCTAGCCTCAGAATCTATGTGCTGTGTTCCTGTTTGATGACATGTCTGGGCCAGTGCACACTCAGCAGGTCACAGCCACAACGCTCAAGAAGTTGCATGCAGGTCCTTGTTTGAAATACCTGAGGTCTGGTGCCAGGCAGTTCGCAAGGACTTCAACCCCCCCACCATCCTGGAGATTCTCGACACCAACTACTACAGCCGCACAGCTAAACAGCCGAAAAATAGTGTCATGTCACCTGGAACTGTCGGCCGCTATCATCAACGGCTTGTAGCGAGGCGACTTCACATCAGTGCTGATCTCAGATCTCAACCAGAACACCGGATCTACTGAGCATGCCCTTGGTTGCTTAGCCTGGTTCATCCATCGTCCAAATCACCGGCTACGACAAGCCAGTCAACTACGACCCAACGTTTGCCCCCTCCTGAGTTGGTTGCCCTTGCACCGAGAAGGCATGGCACCCAGAGACCTGAAGCCCTCAAAGAGACGCGCAAAATCAGGAAAGACCTCTCGTCCTTGGGACAGATTACGACGTCCTGAGCTCAAGTAACAGGGTTGCTTGGAATTGAAGCTTTTGGAGTTTTCAACAACGTTTGCAGAGCGGCTGCGCCTTTTGGCGATGCATCTCCTTGCTTGCCAGCTTGCGTTCCACAAGCCAAGCACATGTGCATATATTAATGCGACCAGAAAGCTTGCAAGCTTCGACAGATTCCTTCGAGAATCTTCAAACCTTCACAGCTTCAACAACCCAGCCTTAACGGAGCCGAAGCACATGTGCATACGGAGCCGCAGCCTGCAGACGTTACTGCACTCCAACGGTACCATCAGCTGGGTGCTCTGTGCATGGCTGTCTGGGGAGCATCGTGGCAGCTGCGAGCGCAGCCGCCCGTGGCGCGACCAGGCACGTCAATGTCTGTCCTGTAAGAATCCAACGGCGCCAACACCCCACATTCTGATCTTGTAACAGATGAAGGCATGCACGGCAGCTGTCCGCCTCCACTTTACAAATCTTCTGAGCTTCTTGTTTTGTAGTCTTGGCTTGCTGCAAAGGACCGGCCCCCTTTTGTGGCCACCGATTCCATGTTTGGAAGTCCAGAGGCCGGAGACTATGTTGCTGCTACGCTGCTCTACTAAGATGAAAAGCTTGCTGGTAACGCCACCCCTCAAGGCCTCAGCGTGTAGTCTTGTGCAGGTGCTTCAGCTGTCTTCTGCTGCGCCATGAGCCATCGTGTTGCAGGCCCCTTGTTTAGTGTTTTCTGGCCGAAATTGAATGGGATCTCCAGGAAAGCTTCTCATGTTGGCAAGTTGGGTCTGTGGTTCTGGCCCTTGTGCTTAAGAGGTAGAACAGGTTGTCGGCACAATGAAGCAGGGGGGGATCTCTGCTAGCAAGAAGCTGCCTGTGCCTCAGCACTACTTCGCCGTGTTGCTGACTGCAGCGATGGTGCTGCTGCAATGAAGAAGACAAGGCTCGTGCTCACACGATCGGGTTTGGGTTTCCGCGCCCTTCGCTACGTCGAAAATGTGAAAGTCCCTGAGAGCCAGCCTGGAGGCCACTGCGAGTGGCAGGTGAAGCGCTGGGCGCCGCGCTGCCTGCAGCAGCCCTGGAGCTTGGCCGCTTCCCAGAGGTACCGGGGAGGCCAAAAGCGTTGCGGCATGTTGCCGCATGTTGTCGCTCTCTGGGGGAGGTCTTCCATGTCACAGATGATGCCGTGGACATTGTCGCAGGCTGCCTTCTACTTGTAGGGTCAACCTGCTGCACATGCTTGCGACCATGTTGCAGCACTGCAGGGGACTCCGTAGCGTCTCGCTCCAAGGCGCGCACATGGCTGCCCAGCATGTTCGCGGCATTCAGTCCTCCTGGTGCGATAAGGCGGTGGCCGAAATCCTGCAACGCCTCCGTGAGGAGGACACGACGGAAACTGAAAGTTTCTTCAGCATAACATCGAGGAGCTGCAAAGGTTTAAGATGGTTTAAGCTTTCTGGATGTCCTGAAAGGGGGTGTTTGGAGGGAAGGCCACGGTGTGGCTGTGAAGTGCACAAGGCGGCAGTGAGATGTAGTCGCAAGTAGTCATGCTGCGGCCAAGTGAGTCCACGAGGACAGCATTCCGATGCTTAGAGGCTGGCGCAACGAAGAAGCTCAGTCTCAGATGGGGTTTCTTTTCAGATAGCATCTGCGCCATTTTGTCAGTGCTCATGCGAGAAGGCACATCCTACGTAGTAGTTTCTCCGGTGCACCCATCCAAAGATTTTTGCATTTTGGCACTTCACATCAGAAAGCTTGATGCCTACTATCAGCACCTTCTGACCGTAGAAACAGTTGAGGAGCAGCAATAAAAGTGAAGCCAATGACAGCACGGATGATCGTAACTAATGGTTTGCCATCTAAAGTGTAGCAAGAATATATGTCATCAACTACTCAAGCTCAGAAGTGCATGAACAAGTTTTCCAAGGAGTGGCCAGTGAAGGCTTCTTTCCACGCGCCTCCTGCCTTGGTGGTGGAGCGCTGCATGCGTTTGCACTTAGACTTCCCAAGGTCATTCCCAAACTCTGCTAGGCAGCAACGAACCCAAGAAAAGAAGAGTCAAGCCAAGAAGAACTGCTCTGCATGGCTGGGTTTTCAGGACGCTCTTTTTGGTCATGTATGAGGCTTCAGAAAGGAAGTTCACCGATGCGTACCTTGAGAATAATTCCTGGCCTTGGCCGAGTGCGAGCACTGAGTTCCGCTGTCGATGATCTTCATCCCGAGTCCGAGACTGGTTGACTTGAAGTCTTTCCAATGTTTTCAACACTTCAGCCGCGAGGAGCGCGCTGCCGGCCCTCTGCTGGGCGTGCGTGGCTTCGGGTGGGACCAGCTGGACGCGGTAGGGCTTAGTTGAAATTGAGTCGCCCTCAGGTGTCACATCAATGGCATGGTAGAGTCAGAGCAGGGCCCACTGCTTTGGGTTACCGGGATGCAGATATGACGCAACTCCGCATAATGCAAATGAACCCGCTCACATGCCACTGCGCCCTTTCTCGGGTGATGATGGGTCTCAGGTTGCCAGGCGATCGCGTACAAAGCCAACCTATCCTGGCTGCCTGGACCATATCGTAGCAGGACTGCTTGGTGTCGTAATGCGCCGGGCTCTCGCGCTGCGATCTGCTATCGCTTGCAGGAGGGCTCTCACATGGTGAATTACCTGGTGACAACGTGATTGGCACTCAGTCTCCTTCAGCAGCATGATACCTTTATCTATTTATCTTCCTTCTGGGAGATATGATATGCGCCACTGAGGATCCGGGAGTGTTTTGAAGAGGCGCGTGTGCCAAAGGAGCTCGCGCAGACCGCGCAGCCGCTCCTTGCATAGCAGCTTGAGTGTGTATTATGAGTGTTTGCTTGGCGTAGTGGTCTTGCGAAGTATACAGAACTAGCGCAAAGTTTGCGGAATCGAGACAGCGCACGTGGTGGTGTTTAGGCATGTCTGAGGACGGGCGTCGTCTCCTACTGTCAGGTGGATGAGACAGGACACTAAGTACGGCTGCACGGATTCCTTGCCAAACAGCCGTTTCAGACAGGAGGATAGTATTACCCAGTCTAGCAGCCCGTAGCGCGCGTATCTCTTCACACACAATTTAAGTTGTTTCTTGAGCCAAGTTGTTGTCAACTTCTTACTTGTACCTCGCTGACCTGAGAGTCTTCGTCGTGGGAGGATGGGGTGTCAAGCGTGATGTGATCTTCTGCTACGATCTGCCCCCTGGCCAGAAGAAGCTGCTTGCAACTGTGTGGCAGCGGAGGTAGGCATGGTCCGTTGGTCATGTTGCCGATGGCCCTTAGTTGTATTCTCCAACAAAGCCAAGCCCGTCGATGCATGTGGACGGTTTCATGGATAGATCTGGATCGCTTGTTGGATGCATTCCTCTTCATAACCACAGCACGTGTGACTTCTGAAGGATGCTTCCTGCTGACTTCCAGCCGACCGCTGGGGACGGTGAGGTCGAAGGCTTTGAGCTTGTGCGTGTCTCGGCAACCTCCCTTTAACAGCTCAGAGCTTTTCAGCATTGACTGTTGCGAGGTTGCAAGGGCTCTGTTTCTGTCATGTATACGTGTCGGACCGGCAGGATTTCAGTTCTTGTTTGCCTGAGAGTTTGGGGTGCAAGATTTAGCATCTTTAGTCGGACCATGTTCTGCCACTATTTGGGCTAGAGCAAGACAAAGCACCTGGTTGATCAAGGAGGCCACCCATTCAGACAGGACTTAATATGGGGTACTAGTGCATAAGAGGTTCACAGAAATTTCTGTGACAAACTGATGGAATCAGAAACGAGGCCCTGCAGGCTGTCTTGTTTGTCAGCGTTCCCGAAGAACACTACAGTATGCAAGCAAGAAGTGCATCGATTGATTGTTGTGGCGGGGTGTGTTAGCTCCGGGGCGCGGATCCGAGGGGCCAGTTAAAGTCTCAGGTATAGAGGAAGTCATCGAGTCGCTTGTGTCCGTGTCGGAGCCAGACTGGAAGCCAAACGTCGCGTGTCTGCACAGAGAGCTGCTGAACACTGGCTTCTTGAATTGGTGAAGTGGTGGCAAAGGTTGCTGTCGTCATCATAGACATGCTGGCTTGAGACTCAATGTGTTAGAGCGCGCTGACTGGCAAGATTCATTGCCACCACATTCTATCACAGGTCCATGTTGCTGACTCAGAGCTTTTTGCTTGAAACAGCACATGCGCATTTCTATGGGGCTGACTGGAAGGATTGTTCTGAGGGTGTGCTAAGCCTGGTGAGTGCTTTGCGCGGGGCCAGGTTCGCCGTGGTTTCATCCGGCCTGAAGAGGAGGGCTACGTGGAGCTAGTTCACGCACTTCGTCAGTAGAAGCTGCCAAAGCAACAGCAGCTACAGCTCAACACAAGGACCAAAAGTGCGTTTCAGACAGCTTGTGTTGTCCAGATCGCTTGAAAATTTCTGGGATCCTGCTGCGGATGGCATTGCCCTTTGTCCCAGGTTTACTGCTACGCCTCGGATGATCTCTGTTTGGGGTGCCGGGCCGATGGCTCAGAAGGGGGTGGTAATGTGGGCCGGAGCTATGTAATGCGGGAACACAGTGCCCAGAAAGTGGCAGGTGCCTCTGTCAATCATGATTCAATCGCTCGCGCGAGTGTCGCCTCCAGGACCAAGACGGGTGGAACCTAGCGTCATCTGAGGGCAGGCTTCCCATTGCAGCATGGGGTTTTCATGAATTGCCACGACAGCCTCTTGTCCAAATCCCTGGAATCCTAAATCTCTGAACCCCAAATCAAAATCCTCAACCCTAAACGATTGATACCGCCAATGCACACGAAGCCAAACAACTCCAGCCAGTAATGATATCCCACGCGCTAAATCGCTTGAGGCTTCAAATGGACATGGAACAAAAACTCTACCAAGGTACGATGAATCGAGGATACAGCTTCGGGCGGCGAGAACGTTTGGGGGAGGTTAGGGGGGGGCAACATGCTTGATCTCCATCGTGGGACACCCCCCAGAACCTGGGTCAAGCTGCGACACGACCAGCAGCCAACCCTGACCCCCCAAAACCTCCAAATTCCCACAAATGATCTCTCAAACTTCCTGGCATGGGGGTCAGTGGGTTGGGAACACATCCATGGCTGGCGGTCCCTGGATGCAAGCGCCCCAGGCCTCAGCGGATCAGACTCAGGCTCACACTGGCAATCACGTCTTAGACCTGATAGTTCACCTGACCCGACTGGTTCGGCTTGCACTTGCCCAGGTCACGAACGGTGTCTCATTCAGTGCCGTCGAGAACCCAGCCTGCTACAAATTAGACATCGTCTCTTTTTTTCACTGGCAGGTCGTGGCTACGAAGGACACAATCCGCACCAAGGATTACACGTCGCCGAATATGAGGTCACCAGCCCCGAACTGCGATTGTCAGTGGTCTCTTCCTGCATCGTCGACCAAAACTCTGCTTATCAACAGTCAAAACGGAAATCTGACGCAGCTCCCTGCCAAGCTGTCAAGTCTTCTGCCAGGTACGTCGCAGCAGAGTCCATTGCCAACGATCGGATCCTCATTACTCTGCAGGTGGATGAAGGTGCAGGGCATGTAAACCCCTGCAGCCCAAAAAGCTACACCTGACGCGAAGCCGTAGAGCCAAATCCTGACCTGTCACAGAGGCTCACATAAATGTCTCGCAATCCATAGCTGCCATAGCCGTTCCGTTTCGCAGAATCTGTCCGGCAGGTCCAGCCTAAAATCCTGACAAGACACCATGAGACATCTCCAACCCCCGCGCTCCAAGCCAGCCATGACTGACAAGGTGCCAAGGTCTGGTGCGCAGCCTGGAGCGCGGTCCCCAAGTGCTCCCTCCTCGCGGTGGTTTTTTGGTTGTACTTATGACCATTCCTGGCATCATTTCATGCCTGTTCAGACATCTTGGAGAAAGATCCAGCTTGTTCGGCTAGTGCAATATGTAGTTCGATTTTGATTGTAAAGGGAGTCAAAGGAAGCAGCTGCTGGTGTCACTGGCCTCGGTTTTGTGTTCCTTCCTCGCGACTAGATCTGAAAGAACACTGCAGAAGCCTTACAGACTGAGAGCTACATCTGCTGAGGCACTGACCCGGCTTTCACAGACTCTACGAATGCGGAGACGCAGATCAAGTCCCAAACATCTTCCTGTCAGGATGGACGAGGTGCCGCCAAAGTGATCGTTAGCTCTTCAACAAGAAGCTACTGTCTAATTCAGGCAATCAATGCGGCACGCCTGCGGCCAAGTTCTTGAGGCTGTCAGTAAGATTCAGTGTGTCCAGCTGCAAGGGTTCCAGAGCAGCTAGAAGCAGCAAGGTTCTGGGTCTACGACCTAGATGACATCGAAGATGCAGACTCAGACGGCACTAGCCCCAGCAATCAAGGGTCCGGAGTTCCGTTTTGACCTGGGTGAGGTTTTGAATGCCTTCATAACGCTTGCGCGCGCTGTGGCAATCTGTAATTTGTGTGACACTGTGTCACAGTCCCTCCTGGTATCGTCAGGGTGCTGATTAGCTTGCCTGAATTCTGCCGGATTCCAGGTTCCTTGCAATTTCAATAGCCTGCGACACGCTCCTTACGTGCAATGAACAGCTCTGAGGCGTGAACTCTCGGGCTGATTATGACGACATCTACAAATGGAAGTACAATCAGGAGCCGAACAAGGGAACTAGCCCATCGAAGCCAATCTGGGCTATTGTAAGAAAACCCAAGCCAGCGGTGTTTGCTGAGATTGTGTGCATGGAAGGACGTGGATATCATTGTCTCGGGACTCCAGGCCATCCGTCTGCAATTCCCGCACTGCAGAACCTCCGCGCAATTTGCCGTGCTCAAGGGATGTAGGCAGATGTGGCCAAGTTCTTTTTGTCGCATCGGCTGTGACTTGGCCAGGAAGAGACACAATATCCTTACATCTACTGCTTTGCAGAAGATGATGAGGTGTCTGGAACGGGCTCTTAGTGAACATGCAAGCTGCATCACGACTATCATCTGTTTCTCAAGTCTAGACCTTCTCAATGTTTGAGAAAATACTCGTAGCTGTGTCTGTCATCAGCCTCGGTCGGAAGACATCCGCACATGTCTTTCATGCCAGTTCTTTCATCGCCTTGGATCTTGCAGCCTTGCCCTTTCGGGAGTTGACTTAGCAGGTTTCGAAGCAAAATCAGAAGCCTTGCTGTTCAAGGTGCCAGCAAACAAGATGATCTTTGACAGCGCCGCAAACTCCGGCCGCGTGCATAGGACTCCCTTGTTGAGCTTGTACCTGCGCCCGATCAGTCTGACCTGAACAGGCTTCCCGACAGAAATGTAGCGGCTGTCGAAGCAGACTCTTCATTTTTACTGACTGACTAGAGGTAGCTAGATCTGGCCACGGGCCACTGCAGTATGTGCAAGCATGCGGCTTGGGTTCGAGGTCCTGACAACATGCATACCATGCAGCTGGCAATTGGCAGCGCCGCTTCCCCAGCACCCGCCCTGCTTGTTTGCTTACTTGGTTTTGATCAGATGTTGTAGGGGAGAGGTTCCCCCAGCTGCTTTCACCAAATTTTGGCACCTGATCAGCTGATTGGATTTGAGCTCGGTGGGGCTAATGTTGGAGATGATTTCATTCAAAAGCCAGCGAAGCCCGGAGCCACTTGAGGTCCTAAGCTAAGACCTGCAAAGCAGCTGGATGCTGGAAACAATCCTGTCAGTTCCAAACCCTGTTGGAACGAGCACCTGAGCTGATTTAGTTTGATTCGTGCCACGCTCCAGGGTCAAGGTTCGCTTATGTTCCATGAGGGGATGCATCGTTCCTGCCGCGCTTGTTGTCCAAGTTTAGAGCAGGATCCGCAATGAGAGAGGTGCAAGTGCCCTGGGTCCCTCTTAGCTCATGTTGAATCTGCGTTGGGTTGCCTCGGCTGCTCTAGCCCTGCTGGGTTGCGTGCTACTCTTGATTCATGTTGTGTACGGCCTGGCAACTTTGGCGATTTGTCTGTATGTGGTAGGCCACTTCGCATTGCGAAGCCAGTCCTCACCACCTCCCTTTCGCGTGCGTGTGGTGTTGGTGGTTTCGGTATTTCTTTGTACTTGTGTGGTTACAGCCAGCCCGTGGCTTTTCCTGGGTGGAATGGACGGGTGCAGGAAGTTAGATCCACGGATGATGACCTCGTATGGCTACAACTTTGATCAGTTCTGGACGTTGCTGCAATTTCGTCACGCACTCAACTGGTGTCTGACACTTGCTGCTATCTGCCTGATATTGGCCGAGCATCCACCGTCAACTTACATTCGTGACTGCATAAGATGCTTCCTGTACATGTACGTATCTCAAGTGGATGGAGCCCTTGCCACCACGTGGCTGGCCTGTGCCGGTACAGATCTGGATGACAATGGCATCAGGGACAGTTTATTTGATGCGTCATTTGAGAGTCATGCCTCGTTGGCGGCAGGGATGCTGGTGTCTTCGAGGGTGTGCAGCATTCTGGCTGGCATCTGGGTAGTTCGCATTGTAGTTAAGAAGCTTCGAGCGCTTGAAGCAGCCTTTGGTGAGCCTTTACCCTTCTCTGCAGCCATCCTGTGGCTATCGTATCTGCTCGGAGCCATTGTGGTCCTATTCATGTTGTATCAAATATCAGCAATGGGATTGTTCTTGAGTTGCTTGGCAGGAGCATTCAGCCTTGTTGTTCTGACTGCGCTGGAGCTTTCGGCGCTGCACGTGCCACTGCGTGTTTTGCAGTTAGCTCAGCAGAAAGGTTGCTATGAAGGCAGTGAGCAGTGGAAGGAGAAGATCGGGTCTGCAGTGAGAGCTCTTCAGAGATTGCGGCTAGCAATAATTGTGACCAATGTGTCAATGTGTCTCAATGTTGTCACAATGGGCTGGAGCCTTCTTTTTCGCAGCTACTTGGCGGCGACAACACATGACTACAGTACCTTGCTCGGCATCGCGGGCAGCTCGATTGGCCTCGCTATGCTTTCGAGTGGCTCGCTTCGCTTTCCGTTGTTTCTGAGCTCCCAGTTCATCTCAGGCGCTGACTCGCAAATCCCGCAGGAGCCACCCCAACACTCGAAGGAGATCTCTCGTTGCACCTGTGGAAAGTCAAAGCAGACGAGATGGTCTTTGCATGAAGATGCTGGGCCTTTAGATGAATTCTTTTGCTTGGCTTTCGTGCTCGCTGTAGTCAAAACAGGCTGTAAATGCTGCAACAGGCATAGGCTACTCTCTTGTGGATAGAAGGTCAAAGCCATGGCAAACAGCGTCCGAAGGACCGTGTCTCGAGTTTCGCGTTCTTCCCAGATGGTGGCGAAGAGTGCGTCTACAAAGTCCACACAGTCCGCAAAGGAAGTCTGTGAGAGCTGTTCCTGGGATCGCAAAGTGCGCGAGCTTGCCAGCCGCCGTATATCTGTCGACCAGCTGCTGGACTTCTTAGTGGAGATATCCAACCATGACAGCAGCACGAGGCGCATGCCTCATTTTGACCCCTCAAGGTCTACCACCAATGATGTTGTCCGCCAGGCAATCATTCCTGAATCCCGCTGTGGAGATGTTGGAACGTCGTTTGCTGAAGCGCTGCAATCTCTTTCTGCTGAGCGCTGCTTGCCGCGGTCGACCCCCGTGGTCCGCATGGTGACGCACCATTGGGCCAACCGCTTCCGAGATTTGGTCGCAGCTGTTGTAGCCGACAGTTTAGGCTTGCAGCGTTGGGATGGCGTTGCCGATCAGCTGTCGACCGGTCAGCTCAGGGCACTGAAGGAGAGACTTTTAGAACAGGGTTCGGGGCATTGGGAGTACTGGATTTGTGCCTTCTGCATCAACCAACATGCAAGCATTTGTGGTACTGCGATGGGAGTCTGCGACGCTGTGACCGGCGAAATACTGCCATCTTGCGACTGTGCTACACCGAAGTATCTAAACGATTTCCCAACGCAGTGTGAGCTCAATAAATTTGACAGCATGATGGCGCATCTGCATCAAAGCTTTGGTCGTGGCTTTGTTCAAGTTGTGGCAGTAGACCTGGGCTTCAATTTATTTTCCAGGGCTTGGTGCGTTGCAGAGCTGGTACAAGCACACTCCAGCCAAATGGATCAGCATGTCATCCTTCATTCCCATGACACGTTGGAGCAGCATTCGGAGCGGTTGCGGTCTCTTCGTGTGGAAGACTGCTCAGCCTCCAGATCTGAGGATAAGGAGGCGATCCTTGCAAAAATCGGCTCCACATCAGACATTGCAGACTTCAACCAACGACTGCAGCGGCTTTTGCTTGGCTTGGAGGGACTCCTTGCCGGATGGAAAAACGGCGAAACGCTTCTCCTCGATATTGGCTCCATTGCAGCCAGGGCAAAAGCTCTCGGCTGTGAGCACACCCGACGGGCACAAGATACCGAATAGGATCGTGATCGTTGCTGGTTCTAGAATATGTCAATGGGTTGAGATCCCAGGCAACGTGGGTGTACAGACCAATTCTTTAACAGGCCCATCTGCCAAGGCAGCGGCCAGCGATTTCGACACACGACAACCTGACACGAGGTTGGTCACAGGGGCTTACTTGCAAATGCAAAGGCCCCTCGATTTTGTTAATGCGCTGTTCCGCCTGCCCGACGCTTGGCGAGTTACATGCACAATTGAATGAAAACACTGTTCGGGAGGGATAGTTCTTGCAGAAGGTGGGCGGAGGCTTTTGACAGTGTTTCGCCTTCTTAGCCACATAGATCCGGCATAGCTTTGACATTGTCGCTTTGCATGTTTGGATGCTTGTGAGTGTCTTTGTTCAGCCATATCCGGCAATGGCTGGACACACATAGCCAGACACGAGCAACGCAAATGTTGCAGATGCCTTTCGCCACACCATAATCCTTTTCCATGCTCTGTTGCGTGGCAGTGTAGTCGGTCAGACGTTCTTTAAGTCGCATGGTGTTTAGATGCGAAGCAACGTATAACGGGGCGGAATACTTACCGCCAAGATTCGTATCAGGTTATTACAGCTGGGTCGTATGGCGACATGGTCGTTTACCATACTCTGGTCTCAGCCTAGAAATGAAATGGTAGCAAAAGCCGAAGCTTGAAAGTCTTTCCCAGCTGCGCATGCTTGGGGCCGTTGTTTGCCCTATACCGAAGCACCTGCTTGCTCAAAAGAATGTCAATGCAGCTTGCTGGAGGTGCAGACCTTGGATGAGTCCCCGCCAATATTCACAAGGACTTCCTGTGTGCTGTCCCAAGAGCATGGGTAGACCAGAGCTGCCATGCGAAGGCTGCAAATTCCGGATCCGACGGCGGTCAACAACCAGATCGTAATCACTTTCAAACTCAACGAGGCCCACTCTAGATGTGCTTGCTTATCAAGCTCAATGCAGAACGGCAAAGCTTAAAAGGCGGGCACCGCCTACTGTCGGGCCAAGAGGACTGCTGAAAGCTAAGCCTGCCCGCTCAGTCAATCAGCTTTTGATTTGGAGAGCTTGGTTGAGCCGTACGTATGAAAAGCACTGGAGCCCACCCAAGAAAGATGATAAGTTGATGCAGTTCCAGTTGTCACAAGCACAATCGCAGAGGAGCGACTCGGCAGAGCCCACTTTGCACATCAACCAGATCCTGTCCGCAGACTTCTCCCAGGAATCTCGTGGAAGCGTTTCCACAGCATCCTAATCTCAATAAGCCTCGTAAAGGTGGCATGACGCCGCAAGGCTTCGTGGGGTGGTTTGATTGATCCACGTGAAATTTTAGTCCTGACCATATAAAGGGCAATCCTGCATCTTGGCTGATTGGCAGGAGATTGTGGATCCAGTCAACGACGTGGGCACCATCACCATTACGAGTCTCGAAGCGCGCGATCCCACCAGGTCGGGACGAATCCAGTGCCATTAGCTGCATGCGCTTCAGTCATCCAAAGGCAGGCATGCTACTGTCGTTGTAAGCTGGGCAGTATCTTCACGTACATGTGCTTCCAGTTCCTTGAGCGTGAAGACCCTGTTTCCTTCGCGCAGTGTGCTTTACGAAGCCTCCCAGTACGACGTGTACTGCTGGGCTAAAGACAGCGCTGTAAGGGCCCCAGTTTCTTTGCCTCACTACATCGCAGAAGTCGGCCAGGCTGCAAATTCCAAGAGTTTATAGCATGGTTCAAGCAAAGGATCATGAAAAGAGTTTCATTTTTCGGCGTTGCGTGATTCATTCAATCTTGCAAGGTGGATACTCACGGTTTTGCGCGGCCCAACTACATGTCCCAGAGCACCGTGGAGACTGCTGTGGGAGCTGCGGGAAACTCAGGGAGTGAGAAATCCTTCGGGACTGTGCATAGCACATAAATACATACATAAACATATTGTTTTGCTCTTCCGCCCCTCCTCCCAGTCGCAACGTGTGCAGCCAGACTCAGGATGTCAACAACCCAGCTGGAGGCCTTTGAGGGTTCTTCTCTTCAGGGCATGCTGGATGCAGGCGGTGAAGTGTTTTGTAAGAACAGTTGGCATCAGGTTAGCACTGTCAAGCAGCTTGTGACCTCCGCCCCCCCCAGGTCTTACGGAGAATGTCTGGATTACAGATTCTACGCCACCAACCATCATCGTGGTCTCTCGCGAGGTCAAGCTGGAAGCAATCTTTGCTCTGGAGTCGTGTTCAGTGCTGTAGCCCCTTACATTCGATCGAGCTGTGCTTTCTGCTGGGAGATGCTTGTTTGAAATTAACAGGCGAGCGATTCAATCCTCACATTCCGCCCTCCTCAAGACATTCTTCATCCGATTATTGGAAGCGCTGGTGCCAGGCCCTGGGCGAGTCCCATATCCAGGTCACCTTGCAGCTCAACGAGCCCTGCACTCAAAAGGTATGTCACTAAGTAAGCCCTGACATCCAAGATGCTTGACAATTTTTGCATCTCCTTATAATAATGTGCTATGCAGGCTGAAGGTTTGAAGCTTTATTCCTGTTATCTTGGTCTTTTGATCCTGTCTGTTTAGAGGCGGATCATGCTCAGAAATGATTGTGTGAAGAACTATGGCGCCGCCTCGGATAGATTCCGACCGGAGCCCAATCCAGGAAATGCATTGGCCGGCTGTGCTGCAAGTGGCCCTCCTTGCTTCCCGTGGTTCGCGGTCAGGGAAAAGTGGCTTCACCGAAAGTATTTACGGATAAGAGTTAAGACATTTCTAGTGGCGCTTAAGTGAGACAGCGTAGTTGATTTTTCATCCTGCTCCGAATCCTGTCAACAATTCCTGCAATTCTTCACTTCTGCCGACCTGGCGGATAGTTCCCCTTTGGAAACACGTCGTTGAGGCCTGGTACGGTGTGGTGTCAGGTGGCAGATCAGGCGCATCGGGTATATACAGAAGAGACCTCACGACCCTAGCGGATAAATGTTAAGATAACTTTGACTGTCAGTTGAAGGTCTACTATAACATTTTCGTCGAGAGCGAAAGTGGCAGGATGGGTCTCCTACTGGCACTCGATATTGCCAGAACAGTGCTGTCGATTTCTTGCTGGGCACTAAGACACGCAGTGTGGCTTTGTCAGCTACGTTTCAGTCGGCCGCAAAATCTGCTCGCCCATGCGTGCTAGCTGCCGAGGACTCCCGCCGATCCCTGCTACTACGACACATGGATTAAAGGCCGTCCGAGCCTGGTCCTAGATGCGTGGCTCAATGCGAGCTAAAGCAGTATCACCCCAGATCGTCTTGACGTCGGCTGATAGGCGTAGATCGCGGCAATGCAGATTCTACCCGCTTCATGCAGGAGGTCCATGTTCCATACCAGGATCGACAGTAACTCCTTTGCGGTGTGGCCCGGAGATGTGCGAAGCACTCTTGTAAAGGACTTCGACATTGACATGACCCGGATTGAGAAGACCACAGTGACTGTGGCTCTGACCCAAGGGGGGGCTGCAAGTGTTTACAGGACAAAGCAGGATACAGCTGGTGCATTCTGCAGTGAACTCTTTCTTCCCAGTCCTCTTGACACCATCCATAGATGCGGCAAATCTGAGGCGGGCGAGGCTATGGTGGGCAAGTGCGCCCTGCAACAAACAGGACTTTTAAGATGCTCCATTGTAGTGGGAACTAGTGGGCTCCAAAGACAAGACTGGCATTACAGGTGTTGGAGTTTTCGGAACCAAGCCCGATCACATTGAGTAGTGGCGCGTATCCTCCTTGTCAGCGTGGAAGGAAGGGTACCATAACTGCACTAGCTTGGGAGCCAGATGATGTCAGTTTCTGGTGATGACCCGGAAGCCACTTTGAAAGCACAACGAGGAAAATCAAGATCTGCCTCAACTTTCTTCCGCGTGCCAGTTACTTCTACTACGTCTGGTGTTTCGCACAAGACGACTGGGTGAACCAGGCCTGTGGGCCTTTAAGCCAATAATTGCCTACAGTTTGCTGTGTGGACCAAGACTGCCCGCATTGGGACATTTCAAAAAGCCATACAATACCTGGCAAAATCATCGTCAGGCTCCGACGCCCTCACCGTCCCCGTCCTTCTCGGCACCTGCTCTCTCCAACGTGGCCGGGGGCTCTTCACAAGCCAGCCCAGCATGTCAGTTGCTTCTTGCGATGCAGTGATCTAGGTCCCAAGCCCACTTGAGATCCATGTTTCTTTCGGATCTTGCAACATGCCTGGCAAACACAAAAGGTTCAACAGGCTCACATGACGGCCGTGAACCTTGCCATCGGACAGGCCTCTCTGTGAGCAGGTCTTTGCAGGTGCTTGATGCTTTTGGCCGCTTCGCAATGCGTAACTTCAGCAATGGCATCTCGCGAGCATACGCCGTGCCAAGCTAGTGCAAGGTGACCACCCTGGACCAGACACCTCCGACTTTCCAGGGAACTCCTGTCAGCTTCAGTCTCAGCTGCCAGACAAATGATTAACAGAGCCATGCAGATCTTCCAAGCAGAGCCACATGCAGAGGTCTGGCGCTTTCGGAGACCTCTTTGCAGATCACCCTCGGCTTGGACGAAGCAGGCATGATCTATTGAGCAATGTCCTTGGCCGTGGTCTGCCTTTTCCACAAGACATGTTTGACCGCTTCTGGTATTCAAAACGTGCAGGCACAATTTGGTGCATGCCCATACGATCGGCATTGCCGGAGCCCAGCATTAACGAGATCCTCCAGGACACCCTGCTTTCTGAGTTTTGCATCGCGGGATGAGCACGGATTGTCTTCGCACTGTGTCAGAACAACGAGTATGCTACTGGCTGCTTCGGTTCCACATGTACGGCCCTACGCTCAGTTTCTATTTTTTGCAGCTGCCAAGTGCAGCTTGTCTGCCCTAACCCTGCCTAACAGTTGAGCCCAGCAAGTTGAGTGCGGCCACCCTGGAAGCTTGAAGTGCCTTTGTTTGGCATGAGGTCACCATGACAGGCCTGGATGCCAAGACGCTGCCCAAGCCTCAGGTATGTCTGCTGTACTGGCCCAGCGATGCTAACTTCATGGTTTGGGAAGATCAACGCAGTGAAGAGTGGCTGGTTGCCGGGAAAGGTATGACATCTGGTGCTATGCAGAAGACGACAATGTCTATCCGCAGATTCCGAACGGCCAGAAGTTCACGGCTGGCGATGTGCCTGCTGCATGTTGTTTTGACAGGGCTGCAAACAACTGGATTCTACTGGGCTTCGCCTCGCCTGCCAGGTGGTAACCCTCAGCACTCAGGACACAACGCCGCTTTTGCCCTAGCATATCACAAAGTCTGAGGAGCACACTGGCCCATGCCTTCAATACTTCAGGCCAGTCCTTACCATCGTGTCCGCGGAGTCGCCTATCAGCTCGGACATCCGCATCAAGGCGAGGCTGCTCGGTGCCCAACCCATTGATAATCAAATACAGAAGACAGACATGCATCTGGCTTGATGATGTTCTGTCAACCGAGATAGGTATGCTGGAGGTGTGAATCCAACCGTAATTAGCTGCCCGATAGAAATTGTGTCGAGAATCAAGAAAAGGTGTTGAGCTTTTGGAGTCATTGTTGAAAAGGCAGGTGCGAGCCTCTAGTTCGCTAGTAAGATGCATGCAGTCGGTCTCTGCGAGAGCGAGGGCAAAGCAATTCTCATTCCTTTGCTGGGGGCTGGGCGCACGGCTCCACTTTCAGTCCGTTCTGCACCAAATGTGTGGCAAGTGCTTTCATCGTTTGCCGTCGGCACAGGGGTCTCCAAGCAGACATGATCAAGTTCTTTCCACTTCTCAAGCAGGTGTCGTGGACCCATAAATCTGTCGTCAGCCCTGCTTGCAGGTCAGGATGGACGAGCCGGGTACAGCACGAGCCTTGATTTGGGCGTTGTTGGCTCTGGCAGCATGTGGTGTCTCGCTTCTGAGGTGTACTGCAACTCGTTCCAAGCTGGTACAGCTTATGGTACGCCAACATTTGCCTCGGTCAGAGGCCTTAGTTCGAACTTGCAAGCTGCGGTGCTATTCTCACTTGGTGGAACCTTGCTCATGCTACGGTTCATTCTGTGCTGACGAGGGAGTCATTACTTGAAACTTTTAAGAAGCACATCCAGACTGGCGACATCTCACTGTGCACGTAGACTGACAGACCTGTCAATTCTGAGGTTTCTGGTGGCGGCTTTCAGTCATATGTTGGCTTCCCACTACTTTCGTCGGGAGCCTGGCTGGTGTGAGCCTGACAAGCAGACTCTTTCTGTCTGTTCATTGCTCGAAGCAACTCCTTCTTGATGCTTTCCGCAATTTGTCCGCGTGGGCCTGAGAGCTGTGCGGCTGTGCCCCTGCTGAGCAGGCCGAACAGCCCTATCAACACCAACGTGGAGGTCGTCGTCTCTGGCTTGAATGAGTTCACTCTTTACGACACGTGCCCTACGGGAAGACCTAATGGTGGGCTGAATCTTGTGCGCAATCGCACAGTTGCTTGACTTTTTGGGGCGCAGAACCAAGAGACCCTTCCAACTACGCAAAGCTGATGCCAGTTGGCAAGGTACTGTGCAGCAGTCGATGCGTCAACGCTCCCCACTGTGAATGAGATGGTGCAGGCAAGGATCTCCATCTAGATCCCGTGACATCTCATATCTTCACATATCCCTCTAGACAACTTGGTACCAGCTGACTCAAAGACGACTACACATTTATGCATTCCTGCATGCGCCGGCTTCAGGCTGACATTCTGAACACCTTCCCAGCGATTGGTCTTGACCTTGGATGGAACAGCATATTAGCGGCTGATGGTGCCCGACACGTGACTGCTCCTGTTGCTTACCGCTATCATCATCATCATCATCATCATTGTTGTCATCATCATTGTTGTCATCATCATTGTTATCGTCATCATCATCCTCACCACCACCATCCCGTGCACCAGGCCTTTACTTGTGCTGGTCTTCTTTCAGCTGTTTAACGTGGGGACTGTACTCGGAAACGTTGATATACTAGTATTTCGGAAGACCTCGAACTGCTCATTGACCTGCTGAAGCCATAGTGATGGGTGAAAAGCATCGGACATCAACACGCTCAAGCTCACTGGCTGGGCTCGGGACGGCGGGCGATAGGCTCTGTGATGACGCCCTGTCTAAAGATTCGGCGCTGTAAAGATGATTGGGTGCTCTTGATGGAGGGTGATGGTGGGACTTCTGCAACATTTTGGATGCTTCCTCTTTTCGCACTTCCCGCATTAATTATGTAGGATCCCGGTACCTACGTCGCTCTGCATTTGAAGTGGCCACCAGCAGGTCAGCTTACAACGCTCGACCAGTCGCCTCCTGTGTTCACAGAGCTTGGTGCCAAGGGCACCACGGTGGGCCCGGCAAAGCTTCAGTGACTGTGCCCATCCCTGATTCACCACTGTCTAATTCTGACTCGTTCGTTCCAGCAGTGACTCTCGGATTGTATCTGTTGACGGTTTGCCGCCAGGAGAACAATATTCAGGTGACCTTCAAGTGCAACGAGGACGGATATGCTCTTCTGTTAGCTAAGCCTGCAGCACATGCCATGTAGCACGTTTTGTCTTTGCAGATGACATTGCTTCACAGTGCACATGTTGTGGCTATTGTTTTGCAGGTCAGCATAGATAACATGCGGATAGACATAACAGGGGTGCATGAAGCACTCAGAAGGCTGGTAGTCAGCCGCTCACAAGAAATCAGCCAGCGCCGAGGGGTGTTTGCTTTCTTCTCTCGTTCCATTGCTTCCATTTTAAGACCCAGCAGTCAGCTTCATGCAAACTAGCATGCCAGGTGCATGAACATAATTTAAACGCTAACGCAAGACTGCCTCGGCAAGGGCGGTTAAAGCCAGCGCTGTCGAAGCCCTTTTCTCGATCCTGCATTTCAGACCTACCCCAGCCCTGCGTGGAACCCAGCCGACCAGCCGAACCCCCCCTGCCCCCCTAGAAACCGAACAAAAAAAGAGCTGTTCACGGAAGGGAGGGTTAACTTACTCTACTAGTCTCAGACCTGGATCTAAACGCCCCAAGCCGGCCCATTGAGACATGCGTCTGGCTTCCAGGCCTGCAGGGCGTACTGCCGGGTGACAAGAAGCGACTCTGGCGAGACAAGCCTCAGCGTGAACCGCATCCTCAAGGCGAAAGTTTTTTCTTGTGCTTTTGGTTTTTTTTGAGAGCTTTGCTTGCAGGTTGCCATAAGGCATTCCTCTTAGAGAAAGAGGTTAGCCACAGACTGACTCTTCACTCAGTGGTGCTGGACAGCTTTTCGGCCGCTGGAAAGCTTGAGAGAAACCAACTTGTCATTGGTAGGCAACATCATGAGGTGTCTCTGTCTATCTTAGTAATGGTCGCATGAACAAAGAAATCAATAATCCGACAGGGCAAATCAGCTCACGTGTATTACAGCAATCGGAGCAGATGATGGCAGCATTAAGTTTGGGATGTTTGTGTTGTTCCTGAGCTGCCGGAGTTTTCAAGGAACTGCTCCTACATGATCGTCCTCCCAGCGGGGTAGAATTCATGACTGATTCAGTCCACAACAAGCATTCAGAGTGGTAATCTGATTGTTTATTGTGTGCTGTTGTCGCGACAACGGAACACTTGCGAGCATTCTAAGAGCTGACTGTCCCACTGTCACACGCACCAAGACCCTCAAATTCGCTTTCCGCCGTAAGTCCTTATCCCAGCCATGCACCCCAAGCAGGCCGACTACTATGCCGACCAGTCGGGAAACGCCATGGCTTCTGCCACGATCGATCTGGCGCGGTTGGAGGCCTGGGCTGATTCACGTTCTAGGTTGGTGAGGGCGGCTTTTGGTACTGTGCGGCATGTTTTTTCTCTGACGGGAGCACCGCATGGCCTCTGTGAAGCGTATGTTCTTGCACTTGTGGAGTTTCTGCGCAGCGCATCCTGCCAGAACGACGTCAGCCTGGATCTGCTGGACCGCGGTACGCTGTACGATGTTTTCTGTATCTCGGCCGCTGCTAGTAGGGTGCAGGTGTGGCACGTAGCTGAGATGAAGGTTCATATGGGGGCGAAAAAGTAGTCATATACTAGTATCTGAAAGCATCAGCAATTGGGCATTCCATCCAGGTTGGAGCCGCGACGAGGCCGTTCAGTACTCCTGCTACGCGCAGGCATCCCGCTTTGGATTTGCTGGTGGCAGGCCTTAAATGTGTGGCACACTTGAATGTTTAGCCTTTGCAGCATAGTAACAGTACCAGGACGGCAGGATTCAATGTCTGCAAGCCTTACCTGCAAGCGGCCCTGCACCAGACGACTGTTGTGAACGACATTTTAGCATTATATCAGCCGCCGCGGGGATCAAGCTGCCCTGTTCCATTCTAGCAGGCGCCGAGCGCCTCCTGCACAACCTACCGCAGGAACAACTACCAGGCTCGGGACATACCGGCCACACGCCTGATTTAGATATGGCAAGAGTGTGGTGGAGAGCATGAGCTTTCAGCGGCTTCCTACTCGTGCATCAGTGCTGGCTTTTTTTTCCTGATCTAGGGGTAGGTTCTAGCAGAGGCCTCGTGACGCTTGCGATTTAGGGCCTTAGGTAAGACGTTGAAGGGCCATGCAATGTTTTGCCACCCACCATTGCCTGCTGTCGCAAAGCCCTTCTACCCGAAGCTTCACTTCAACGGTTGGAGCTGATCTGCATCCTGACCTGCTCTCGCTGGGCTTGGCCCGGCCTCCTTTGTTTGTACCTTCTGTCATGGTATCTTCCATGCGCATTGGCTTGCTTCTGACTCACATCCATTTTGTTCAGAATCGTGGTCGCAGCGGCGCCCATGAGTGAAGTGAGAGTTCCTGTGAAGGACCAGACGTATGTCGACACCGCCTTTGGAGGCACACCACCAGCAACGGTCACGAATGGCGCAGGACTTCCAGGAGGGCCAAGGACTCAGAAGCGAGCATCCTGCAAGTTGCTTTCTTTGACCTTGCCGCTCTCTGGCTTGCGCTTAAAAGCCTATCTTCGGACCACGGAAATGATGATCTGCTGCACACGACCCAAAGCTGTGCACAAATGGTGTGAGTGGTCAGGATCATTATGATGTCTTCTTGTTCTTTGCTTGCTGACTTCTTTCCCAGCAATTGTGAGCGCGAGGCTGCGAGCAGTATCCAGATGCGATAGCTAGAGTCACTAGCCAAAAGAATATTTGAAACAAGAGGAACACAAGGCAGCCGAAGCAGTAGTGCCGTTCGCCCCAGCAGTGTTATTACTGAGAATCTCAGTGACGGAAGCAACGCATGTAGCAGCATCGCACTGCTCATCGCAAGCACGGAAGACGGCCTGGTGAGACCATCAGTGGACCATCCATCATCAAGATAGATAGAACGCACACGGGCATTGGTAGCAGTCCCCAAAGTGCAGGGAGCTCCTACAATCCCTTGCAACCTGTTGATACTCGTAACTTGTAACAATCCGTTGACTTGCTGAGGAAGATTCTGCACGTGCTCCCCTCAGCATTGCTGAGTGGGAGGATTCACATGCGAGCTTTGGGGAAGCTGAGCATCTTTCTGCACATCTTGTTGCGGGATGCCGCTTGAAGCTTCAAGGTCAGGACTCCAGACACTACGGCTCCCTCCATCACTTTCGTTGAAGCTGCGTTTCCGGCGGGTTAAGACCAAAAAACCGCTTGGGAGTCAGCTTTAGTTCAACCCGCTCTGTTTGTGTGATTGCCAGGAGTCGACGGAAGAGTCCTCCATTACTGTCACACTTCAGCTTGATGAGCCCGGGACTGCGTACGCCCGGATAATTTTGCAGCATGTGTCAAGTTTGGGGGCTATCTTCCCCTCAATACAGTTCTGCTCAACGCATGAACAAGTCTCAGAGCTTCCTCGTGTAGAGTCCCAGATTCTGAGCTTTCTATTGCAATGTGGCCCACCTGTCAGCTTTGCAGCCCTGACCAAACAGGTACTGCAAGGCCTACACCACCACCCAGACTGTGGACGCAGCGCTCTACACTGCACTCACAACAGCAGTCCTGGTCTCAGTGGGTTGCCGAGTAGCGACTGTGGTGCAGCATAGCACACAACACTGCCTTCAAGTTTGTATGAATCCAGCGACTCGTGCGTTGGTTGCTAGAATGATGTCAGCAGCCTTCCCTGTGCCAGCCCGTCTACAAGAACACTGTCACCAATTGGAGACTTGGCTTGCAGGGTGAACGGCCCAGGTCAGTGCAGGGTCCACTGTCCCTTGCGCATTTGTAGCCAGCCAGGAAGACTCTAAAACTCAGCATGGCAGATTGCCCACCTGAATGTGGTTCAAAGCTTGTTTGAGACAGGTGAGCTTTTCTTTTTGCCAACAAGGGGTCTGCCTGGGGATTTTGTGCTTGCCACGAAGGTGTGTTTTCCGTCATGAACGCATTGTCCACTGAAGAAACACAGTCGGTGGCAGAGAAGCCGAGGAATAACATCTACAAAAACTTTGACATCAAGGTCTCTGGCCTCACCATGGAAACCAAGTGCCTGGCCCAGCCTTTGCCGGCTTTACCTGATGCCAGCCGAGCAGATTTTGTGCGTCGCAACATCTGGCGAAGTCGACGGTTGTTCTGCAATATGGTAATGGGGGGACCTCAATGTAGACCCACAATACCACGTTTTGGGAAGCCCTCATGTAGTATACTGAGCTTGGTAGCTGGAGCCGTTGGTATCGGCAAGGTATTTCGTTTACTGTGCAGCTGAAGACGACGAGCTCGTGGAGGGTGCCACCACTATCGACCCTGCGCCAACCTCGTCCCTTGGACTCAAAGATCGATAGGACGGCACTTCCTGCAATGACAGACTTTGTAATTAGGGTGAACTCCTCTGTCTGCCGGGCATAATCATCAACTGTCTATTTGTTATCCATGGCGTGTCGGTACCCGAGGAACAACGAAGCCTTGCCTGTGCTCATGGAAGCTTCAGGCGCTCCGAAAGTTGCACACCTGAGAAACCAGATTAACCATGAGACATGCAGTTTCATCTCAACACCTCTGTGGGTTCAGGCCGCTTCACTCTGGATCTCACTCCGCCGATCATTACTGTCGTCTCCATTGCTTCCAACAGCGAAACGACGCACGCGGCTCAGGGATCATGTCGGCAAGCCTAGCAGCATATTCAAAGCTTTTCTTTTCTCCTGGGCCTTTCCAGGGCGACTGTCACGCTGCAGCTGGATGAGCGGCACCGACATGTTTGCCTATTTCGATTCGGGCCACCTGTGCACTTGCTTGTCGCCAGAATGCCAGCTCTTTCCGTCAGCACCCGACAATAATAGCTCCATTCATGAATTTTGCCCTGCTGCAATAGAAGTGAGGGTACGCCAGCCACGCCAGCCAGCAAGTTGTAGTCTGGAGCACAATCTCCCACTGCCAGGCCAGGCACAGCTTGGTGTACTGCAGTCCGCGACCAGTTCACGCCCCCAAGCATCAACCAGGCCTGAGAACAAGCTGTGGAACTAGCTTTGTGTGATCATGGAAGCTAGTGGAGCCGTGCTTGAGTTGTGTCAGATAAGGTCGAGAAAGCAGCGAGCTACTGATTCTATCACAATCTAGCACAGTTGCGCGGTCGTTTGGGCCCAAACAAACCCGATTCGTTCACAGAAAATGCAGCGTGGAGGGCGGAGGTCGGAATTGATATATCAATACTTGCCATGGCCTGCTGTGGGAGGGCAGCAACTCATCAATCCGCTCATGGATTGCTTAACTTACTTAAGCTTACGCTGCACTATGTTTGCATGGCAACGAATAGCCTGATGCTTGGTGGTTGTAAACCTCTCTCTTGCTGCTTCACTGCTCACGTACGACTACCATCATGGTTGGTTTTGCATCGAGCCTCTCTCCTCGTCATCGTGCGAGTAACGTTGTGGGTGGCGGTTACATCAAGTTGACTAGAGTTGCATGGGCATGTTGCGATCATGCTTGGTTGCAACATGTCCCCTTCCTACTTTACTGCTCACTACCCTCGCATTGTCAAGGTACGAATACATCGTGCTTGGTGGTTACGCTATTCCTTCCTCCTTTTCCTCTTGTATTGAAGTGGTGAAGACCCGGCTTGCTTGGATTGGCCCTCAAGTTCCCGGTTGCCTACAGATCATCGCCGCAAGCTTCTCCTCGACGGTCCTCACAGCGGCCACGGCTCCTCAGCTCCAAGCTGCCTTAAGACACTGTGAGCCTAAAGAACTCTTAGATGTTTCTTAGTTGGGAGTGCCCCCATTCAATCCAGTTGAGTTCCATTCCTGGACAGAGATCGGATACAAGCGTTGGAGATTTTAGGAGTCAGCACTGGCAGCTGTTGTCCAAGGACTTCACCGTCCAGGTCCAGAATCTCATCCGCGACACCGAGTGACCATCGGAGAGGGCTGCAATTTGTTTTTTTGGACCTGCAGCTGGATTCCTCAGTAGGCTCTGGTGATTGGGACATTGAGACTTAGACTTAAACCTGGTCTGCTAGATGGGTGTATTGCCAGTGAAGCGACCTGGCAGCGTAGTTCTCAAGCTGGAATGAAAAGCCAAATCTTTTTATTCTTCAGCACCACGCAGGTCTCCAATGTGTAAGATGTTAACCTCCAAAGCCTACACCTACTGACCAATCCGCCCTGGAGCAAATCCAGACTATCGTGTGCTTGTGGCGGGCGATCCTGCTTTCGGCCATGGCGGCACACCCAGCCAAGAAGCCGAAGATGCAGAATGGTACCTCAGGCCTGCAGCAGAACAGTGTTGGTGCACAGATCGGGGTGAGGACATAGTGCATTTTATGGATGCACAGGCCGGCCCAGCATTGGCCCGATGGTCACCGGAGGAACAGTCGCTTGGCTGGAAACACACGTCTGAGCCCCTTATGTTTGGTCAAAACGCAGAGTTAGACCTGAGTCAGAGTGGACGAGAATCGCCCCAGACACTAGAGTGTGGCAGTATGGCTTTGGGACCTGAAGGTCCGTTCTCTGCGTATGCCCGCGCAAGGTTTCCTGGGACAGGGCTGGAGAGCCTTTCTTCTCCATGGGCGCAGGCACATCTTGCGTTGGTCGGTTGAGGCAGTTCCAGATTGGCAACGCAAGTACCATGATGCACATTCGTGGGCGTTAGCATGCTGTCCCGCACCTTCGTTGTGCAGTCACAGCAACAAGCATCACGGAAAGACAAGTCTGAAGCTTTAAGCTGATTTCACAAGCTGGCGTGAAGAACCAGGGGTGGTAATTGTTGGAACAAAAGAAACGGCGTTGTGAGAGAAGATGGCAGTCCCTGGCGTGATGTATTCTGATGAGAGGCACTCTGCGAGTCCCGATGGCCATGCATGCTGCCCACAGGGAGAAGCTCTGCCAGGCCTAAAAAGGGCTTGCTACTTTGACATAGACTGGACATGGCACCGGGCCAGAATCAAGTGAAGCAAACTCAGACCAAGGCCACTGGATTCTAGAGTCTAGAGTCTTGATCATGCCGTAGTGCCCTTTACAGAAAACTTGTGCTGCAAAGATGCGAGTCTGCGAGGTGTTGCGAAAGAGGTCGGAGCTTGGTCCTGATGCCGTGATCTTCCTCCAGGGCGGCAAGGAGGCAAATGTCTACGATACAGAGACTTGGAGCAACAGTTTTTTACTCGTGTAGACAGATGGAAAGTAGCGGTGACTGACACCATTAGCACCCCTGCTGCGAGAGCTGCGAGGCATCACTGCAGCTTACGCCTTGAGTGGAAAAGCATATAGGTGCATGGCTGTCTAAAGTGTCATTGTAACGTATAGGTGCAGGTGCCACGTGTTTCTTGTTCCTAAGCTCAGGACACCAACTGGGACTTCAAGCAGGAGAGCAACTTCCAGTACCTCTTCGGAGTCAAGGACTGTTCTGGAATCCTTGATCCCTTTGCAGCAAATCATTTGTGCAACGGCCCTGTGGCAATGGTTGGACCTGAAGCCTCGATCCATATGCCTTACCAGTTTACCTTCACAGTCTAGCGTGCCAACCGGCCCCAGACCGACCATTCACTGGAATTGAGGAGCCTGACTGCTTTGCGGCTCTGCGTGTCAGTGATGCACATGCCGTGATCTTCATCCCAAGGCCCCCAGATCGGCATTTGCTGAGAGCTCTGAGGTCTTAGTCCACAAGGTCATGCATTTTGATGCAGAGGTCTGGTTAACGGCTTCCAGATGAGATAGACTGTGAGCATCTTTCGTGCACCCACCTCTGACAGCCACTTTCTTGAAGGGACTTCACACTCAATAGTGCCGACAGAGAGACGGTGGAATCCCACATTGAAAAATCCATCGCCAGCGTTCGCCAGCGTACCACTCCCTAAAGCCCGTGCTGTGCTACGTCCAGGATGGATAAGATGTATCAAGCCTGGTGCGGCCCCATCAAGCCTCCGGCGCCTCGAGAAGATTACAAGATGGGTTTGGGTTGCAGTCTAAGACCTTGATAAAGTTGAGCGGAAGAGACGGCAGCAGAAAATGCACATGCATCTACGAGGGGCCGAGCGTGGTGCAGGACCGTTTCTGCAGTTGAGACTTGTGGGAAGCCGTAGCGAATCTGCGAATCTGTGCAGAGTGAGCATATCAGCCAGGTCGGAGAGAATGAGAGTGCTTTCGCTAGAGCCTGCAGTGGACTGATGCACGAGCGCTGAACTGAGGCATGGTTCCAGAAGGCCTATGGTGTCCAAGAGGCTGCGACCTGTCACAGCAGAATTCGAGATCCGAAGCTATGGGGGGGACCAGGTTGCGCACACCGACGAGATGCTGCAGACACTGCAGGCGTTGGGTGCCAAGGACGCAGAGAGTGTCGGAGCTGTGTAGCCAAGAGTCGTGTGCATGGGTGGCGAGTCCTGTTAGCTGGCAGGAGCTGTTGTTCGTCCGTGGCTCACCTAATAGAGACTCTTGGACATTGCCAATTGGAGGAGTGTGTGTCGTCTTTCAGTCTGAGCACGTAAGGATTCTGGCCTCCAGCTGGAAGAGCCTGTGTTCGACGGAAAGGATTGCCTTGCTTGCAGCACATAATTGACTCTTTACATGGCTGGCGGTTGGTGCTTCTGAAAATGAGTGCAGGACAAATATCAGCTAAACAGCGCAGGCCTCCGGATTGGCTCTTTCATACAAGTGTCCTGAACGTGTACATGCTCTGCAGGCAGTAGCGCCCTTTGGAACGAATTGAATGAGATCCGTTCTGCTGGGCTCTGAGCTTTTCAAGCAGCAAGCTTTGTTTCTTGATACGGTCGCAGCTGCCGTACTGAATTTGTTCATCGCCCTCTATGAGATCTAATCTGCTGATGATGTCCTAGTGTGATCTAGTGTGCCTCCCTGCTCTTAGGTGAAGGACGAAGAGGAGCTGAAGCTGCTCCAGCAGCTTGATGCAAACCAATGGAAGATGACGAAAAATGCCAGGGCTGTCGTGCCCCCTGATCAGGTGGGTCAACGATGTCTCTGCAGAAGCGCACTTGGAGACCATGCGGGCAGTGAAGGGAGGGCAACGAGAGCACCTGGCAGAGGCCACCTTTAAGTACAAGGCCGGCCCAGGCTTGATACGTTTTCTTGGAATGTGATCCGTACGTATGAGTAACACTGCGTTCTGTCCTTGTACTAGGAGTAGCAAGTGCAGCAAGGGTGCAATAGTAATGACGTAATAACGAGAGTAACAAGAACAGGATGTAAAATAGCAATAACAGTCGTATGAACAGTAATAAGCTTTTCATGATAACCGTCATACCAATGATAATAGTAGCAGAAATATCAAAACTAACAATATCAATGATAGCCAGCGTAGTAACAATTGTAGTATATTGTAGTAACAGCAGTAATGATAGTACTAAAGTTAATACCAGAGTAGTAACAGCAATAGTCATAATTCTAGTCCTAGTCGAAATACTAGTAATATGAATTAAAGCTTCAATCGTAAAAAATAGGTAATTATAGTACTTATAGTAAGTAGACGGATTATAGATATAGTAAAGCTAGGTAGTTATAGTACTTACGGTAATAGTAGTAGGTTTTCAGCGATGCCTTCTCAGGCGGCTCTCCGCGGCTGCTTTCGCGTGGGCTACAACTGCATCTGTGGCTCTGGGAGGAGCCACTCAGCTCCAAGAACTTACCTGGGAATTTCTTGCTATTCGTATTGTTATGCTTGTTATCATTTTTACCATGATTCCCATTGTTATTGCTATTAAGTTTAATATTATTCCTCAACGGTCGTGGCTTGTGTTTCGGGGGTTTATATGTGAAAGATCTGAAGTTTTGACGAATCGTCAGCTGCCACAAGCTTGAATGCATTCGATGGACACCCGGGTCTCTGGGGCTGGGAATGTGTATTCCGATTTCGGCATGCCTGGCTTGAACACAGCAGAGGGCAACTCACTTCAGAAGACTCCATGCCAGAAGCTTTAGTGAACATGCTCTTCAAGCTGGTGCGCATGAACTGCACCACTTTCAAAGGATCGTGTATCTACTCGTTTGGTGGGGTGAAGCCTAGGAAACGCCATCCTCCACTATGGCCACGCTGCTGAGCCCAACTCTGAGTGGCTCGGCCCGTGGCATGCTTCAGGTTCGCCACTTTCTGCATTTTTAATGTCAATCGGCTCCCGCAACGGACAGGTTATCGGAAAGTTTGTGATGAAGTCAAAGTATTTTGAACTCTGCGCTACCAAGGCTTGTAGAGGCGGGGTCCCTGAGACTGCTGGACATGGGTTGGAGGCTGAGCTGAAGCTGTCGCAACATACATTTGCTACAAGGTGTAGGTGTAGTTGTGCTGTACTCACTGTGTTGTAGCACATGTAGCTTCATGCATGATCCACACTTTCTAGGCATGTGTACTTGATGTGCAGCGCAGAGTAGCATCGTCGGCACGGTAGCTGCGCAAGACAAGGATGCATTGTGGGCTTTCATGACTCATCGGCATCTCAGGTGCAGAGTACCATGGCTACTCTGCAGACGTAACTTGCACCTTTCCAGTGCTGCTTGGATGCATGGCATGTTCACGTGTTGCAGGCAGAGCCGGAGCCTGTCGAGATTGCTGCTGGCTGTTGTGATCATTCCTGTTTAGTTCCAAGCTGGCTATTTGTCATCAATTGCAGAGCTCCTGGAAGCCTCAGGAGTGGCAGGTTCAGCCAGCCGCAGCGGGTGGTCTACGAGGCCAGAAGTGACCAATTAGCGTTCCAGGCTTCTGAGTTTAGAGCATGGGCCTCGTAAGGATGGGGAGCTTCTGGTTTCTGGTATGCTTTCTGCGACTTAGGATGAGAGCCTTGGCATGCCTTAGCCAAGGCAGTCTGGGAAGCTGTCCTGGCCGTCGAACGGACCCTGAAGCCCGGTGTGTGCTACAAGGTGCATGTTTGCTGGAACCTATAGTCCTTGGAGCATGACATTCACTGGAGGACATGCACAGGCTGGCGCAGCGCACGCTGCTGGAGCGCATGTCTGCCGCCGGGCTCTTTGCCCCTCGACAGGGTTTATGGGGTCGGATGTGCATGGTGGGTAGCAGGATGCGGGTCTCTGCACAGGGGCGAGGCTCCTGATCACTTGTGACAATATCAGTCTGGGATATCTGGATTCCCATTGGTAGTCATGCCGCAGACGTGCGTGCATGCCAAGTGTGCGTTCGTCGTCATCGTCGTCATCATCATCTTCATCATAAGCATCAGCATCAGGACCACATCAACATCATGATCATAATCATAATCATGATCATAATCGTCGTCGTTGTCCTCCTCCTCCGCCTCCTTCTTGTTTGCTCGTCCTGCTCCTCCACATCATCACCATCACGTCATCGTTTTGCCGCTCCCCCCCACCACCGTCATCACCCTTTGCCTTTGATGTGTCCGCACACCAGCCTTGTGCATGTAAGACATGCTGATCAGCTCCACTGTTCTAGACAAAAAAGGTCGGCAGCGTGGACGACATGATGGCGGAAGGTGTGGACAAACAAGTCTGACATGTTTGATTAACAAGCGCTCGTGTTAGTTTTGCTGTTGCACCAAACGTGGCTTTTCACAGGGCTCATGTTCCACTTCATGCCCCACGGTCTTGGCCACCAACTGGGTTTGGATGTCCACGATGTGGGCGGCTATCCGCCAGGCGCGGTGAGGAAGGAGAGGGTGCTTGGCATGTAGCCGCGGATGAATGGCTAGTCGGCTAGTTCTTGTCAACGCCTACCCAAAACCAGAGAGGCATGACCCTGAATGCCTCCAAACGAGCTGTAGATGGCCTGTTGGCCCTGTAGCCTTCAGCTGCCTAGCTGGGATTGCGATCATCATCCGCGCCAGCTGAAGAAGACCCTGTCGAGGACGATCCTAGCATCAAGGAGAACCTCAGACTGGGCAGGGAAGTGAAGGAGAACATGGCACTTGGCCCGAATGATGAGAGCATCCTGAGGGGCTTTTTGCTTTGACTTAGGTGCTAACGGTGGAGCCAGGCTTCTACTTCATCGACTACCTGATCCAGGAGGCCTTGGCGGATCCGCAGAAAAAACGCTTCATCAACCAGGCGAGGCCTGGGAGACAAATTTGCTCCTAATCATGAAGATCTTTTACCCTAACCATGTGGATTGTCTTCTCCCAACCATCTCCACTTTCTTTTCCTAACCACAGTTCAATTCAATTATTTCTTCATGAAAGGCTATTCTCCTAACCATGGAGAACTATCTAGTAAGAGGTCTGCAAGCATTCGCTCAGAAAACATCCCATGATGCTGCTTGCAGATTTAGAAACATGAATAAAAAGAACGTTTCGCAATGCAGCACTAAGAACATTTGGCGTTTTTTGCTGGTCATCCACTTAAGACTACGATTTCGGGGGTAGACTGCGATTTCGCGGAAGAGCGGCTGGATTTGTCTATGTTGGGCAGTCTCTTCCAAATTACCGAATTATGTTACGATTTCGGAGAGAAGTGGTTTGATTTTGGCTATTTGGGATAGCCTGTTCCAAATTAGACTACAACTTCAGAGACAAATGGCTTGACTCAGCTATTTTAGCTAGCTTTTCTAAGTTAGACTGCGATTTCGGGTAAACATGGCGGGATTCTTCCATTCTTCCAGATTAGACTGCGATTTCGGGGAGAAACGATTAGATTTAGCCATTTTGGCTAGTTTCTGTTCCAAATTCGATTACAATTTGGGGGAGAAAGTTGGATTTGGCTAATGGGGCTAGTCTGTTCCAAACTGTAGTCTCATGGCCAGCCATTTCTCCCCGAAATTGTAGTCTCATTTGGAGCAGACAACCCAAAAGGGCCGAATCCAGCCATTTCTCCCCAAAATCGTAGTCTAATTAACTCAACCACCAAACCCTTCCGACATGTCCCTGCAACGCTAGTAAAAAAACAACCTTGAGTTCAGTTACCATGATGGTATATATGCATGATAGTCATTTGGTTTGTACTAATGCTAACTTCTCTTAAGTTCACCCCTGTCCAGTCACAGTTTCCATAAGTACGAAGCCAAGTGGGCGTGTTATGTGCAAAAAGGCCGCGCGTGCTTAGAGGAAAAACCCGACGGGGTAAGACATTTGATTTTGATTCTGGCCGTGGTTAGGAAATATTTTCGGCAGGGCTGAGCAAGCCTCTGAAATTTCCTTCAATGCTGCCACAGGACAAGCTCTACGAGTTCTGGGGTGACGTCGGTGGCGTTCGGATAGAGGACGACGTGCCTCGGATCATCAGCTCATAGCAGTTCCTGCAGCGGATGTTGTGCCAGTAGCATTTGCCCTTCTGTATGTCGCAAGCCTTGTGCAGTGGGTGTGCTGCGTCATGAAAACTTGTATGAAAGGTTACGCGCTCACCCAACAGTTTCGGCTTCGATTGCTAGACATGTAACATGCAGGAGGCTAGCTGTCTAAGGTTTTGCATCAGCTTTGGATCTTCAGTTTCTCCTCATGAATTTCATGATCTGTTTAAGCTGCTGGTGGCCTGACGCGGCCTAGTTTCTCTGCTGCCGACGCGTGGACGCTCGGCTTTGCCATTCAAATATGCTAGAGTTGTTGAGGTGGTCATCACGGCGGCGGGTTGTCGGGTCCTTACATGTGTACCCCGCACAGTTGAAGAGATCGAGGCTGGGCAGTGGACTTACGCAAGCTATAAAAACTCAGGGATCTGCTCTCAAACGCTTCATCGAATGTGTGGCAGGCGGTGATGGCTGGCGGAGCCTGGCAGGCTGCAGGGTTGGCGAGCGGAACATCGTTGCACCTTTTTTCCCTGTGACATATGTAGGTGAGTGCATCATGCTGTCGCTCCTACATCGCCACCGGATCCAAGATGTGAGGGCGAATCGCAGCCTTCAGTCACTACAGAGTGGCCAGAAGCAGGAGATCGCGCAGCTGTCTGTTCAAGCTTGGGCGCTTTCACTTCTGTCATTTGAATGGCTACCGCCCTTGCTTTGAAGGTCAGGCAATCTGTGTGCACACACACACTCTCTCTCTCTCTGTCCCTCCCTCCCTCTCTCTCTCTCTCCTCTCTCTCTGTCTCTCTCTACCCGTCTCCCTCCCTCGGCCTTCGTCGTGAACTTGGCTTCCGACTCTGACTCTTGCTCACACGGGGCCCATTCCAGCCTAAGACAGGCGACTTAAGAGCCTGCGAGAGTCTGCTACGCAGAGGCGCGGCCCAAAACTTGATGGCGAGCCTGCCTTGACAGCCAGGAGTTTCAAGTTGCGGGCATTGTGAAGCAGTCACTTTCCGTGAAGGTTTTGGCAGCCACGGCAGCCTCAACGCAACTTGTGTAATGAAGCTAGGACCTTTCATGCAGGAAGTGCGGCTGGATTGCTGGAAAGTACACTCGGCCAGTGGCTGTGCCTATCTGGACTTTATCACTGCCAGTGAAGTCACGCAGCATCGTATTCCGGATCTAGAGGAAACGCCCCCAGCTATAGCATGAGAGGCGAATGTCAGCCACCAGCGCCTTCAGGCCTATACTACCAGTACTGGAGTTTCACCTTCGTTTGCAGATGTTTGCAGCCTCATGGCTGGGCGTTTCCTGTAGATTCACGGTCGCTGCTGCTTACGGCTCATCCTCAGCGTCCACATGGTTTACAGCCGAGTGGCCTTAGCCACTCAGTGCAGGATGCGGAATGCTGAGCAGCTCCACAGGGCGAAACGTATTGCGAGGCAGTTGAATGAGTGGTGGGATGACAAGCGACAAGCCCCATGCTCTATCCTGGCTGTTAGAGCTTCTTCAGGTAGGCCCTGGTGCAGCACCACGGTCAGGAAAGGAAGCTGAAGACTCAACCCTAGCTAGTTGCACAGGGCAGTGCTCCGTGCGTTTCTGGACGTGAACGTGACCCCTATCGACTACGAGATCAAGTCTGCAGAGCCATCGCCATCGATCATTGCAGAATGTGCGACAGGTCCAGCTTCAGGGACGAAAGGTGGCAAGCGCATGGGGCCAGCAAAGGGCGTCGTAAGAAGCAAAACAATTGTGAACATGGTAAAGATGGCAGCAGTTGTTACAAGTTTGCGGCCGCATGCGCCTCACGCGACTTGCGCAGTCAAAAAAGCTAGCTAGAAGTCTGCACAAGCACAAAGAAGCAAGTATATCCCTCGCCCATTCCAGGTATGACGTGTACTGCCACGCTCGGGATCGCGGCACCGAGACTGACGTGGGCCTTTCTGCAGGCCCCCTGCAGCAGTACCACAGTACCATCCTTTGGTTCCTTTAAGAAGTCTGACGTGGCCCTTCCTTGACAGCCCTGGGCAGCCGTAGGCAATCCGGGCAACGACGTGGATTCGGCGCATGCCAGGGCCCAAAACCAACACGGGCCTGACAGGCGGAGTCATAGCAGTAAGGTGCAACACTGATTCCCAAAATGTCGGTTTGGAGTGTGGAGGGTGCCAAGAGATGAGGTGCTTACAACCAAGCGTGACATTCACACCATGGGCGACTCCACGCCACCGTCGGTGGTGTCGGTGGCTTCTGCCTACCTTACTGACGGCCTCTGAATGCTGATTGGCAGCGCCCAATCTTGAAGGGTTCGATTGTTGCCAGTTTGCCTCTTGACCCACCGTGCCAGGTGTCTCCTGCCCACCAGCAGAGCGGGGTCATCAGCAAGCCTACCTTCACGAGCCATTGCTGCAGACATCTTCAGTTCAGTTCAGGCTCGTAGAGTACCTGTGTCGAGACATCTCGAGACCAGAAGCTAGAACACACCACATGGACAACATGGACAGTAAGGTCGAAGCTGCTTCATGTCTCAGTTAGCTCAGCTAGGATGTCTTGCCCAGCAAAGGATTGTCTTCGACGAGGACATTCAGGCACATGCCCCACATCTTCTTGCCAGTATGTTCTAAGAAGTTTGTAAGACCACCACGAGCACATTGGTCTATCACGGCCGCCTACATGTCTGAAAGACATGTAGACTCAATGTAGACCCACAACTTAGATCAGAAGTCGAAAGCACGCTCAAAGTTGACTCCCGATGTCTTTTAGTCATAAGCGTCCATGTGTTCTGGTGGAGGAAGTCTTCAAGCATCCGCTGCACTTTTGCTGGTTCCGGTTGCGCCCAAGAGAAAGCAATAATGCCAGGCTGGCAGCGGAAATGTGGTCTTTACTCCACAGCAACTCGGACGTGACACATATTCTGTGTTTTGACAAAGCAATCCCAGAGTGAGCAGGCAGTGGCCAGATCAAGGGTTCTTCAGTCCAATGGTCCAATGGTCATGCATCGAGTTGTGATTCTCAGGACCGGGAGTCCCATCTCCATTGACATTACCAATGCCATCGACCTCAGCTGTAGTCTGTTGCTGCATTTCCCTTGAAATGAGAGCAGCGAAGCCGGTGTGATTTCACCAGTGCGTTCGCTTGTGGCAGCCAGCCATCTCAGAATAAAAGCCGCGAGTCAAGCAGCCGCGACTCCAGACACATAGCAAACCGAAGCAACTGCTACTTGTAGTGACAAGCTTCTGACGGGAGAGTCTGCTGTGCGAGGTCAACAGTGGAACGTGTGCACCAGCGAAGCTCAGCATCGTGCTCACAACCTTCACAGCTGGAGCCTCTGTGAAACATGCCAGCGAGACTGGGAACGGAATCCTTGCTTCGCATCAGCTTCTTGGCACCGTGGGCAGGCGGATTGGTCCTCCTGTGGCGCATCGAGCCCGCTGTCTACGTCAATGAACTGGCCGCTTGGATGGCTGGTGCTTCTAAGAGAGCAACTACAGTGGTTCATCCTGAGAGCCAAGGTATGTGTCCTTCGTGGCAGGTGTCCTCACGGACAGCTCCAGCCCTGCTTTTGGCAAGTTGTCGTGTCAGCATCACAAATGCCAGCCCAAAGCCACGACGCCATTGTTGTGAGCGATGGGCACTTTGGATACTGCACATGTGGGGGGCAGGGCGAACTTTTTAATCCCAAGATGTGCACAAAATGATCAACCCGGACTTATGTGGGCTCTATACACAGCTGTTCAAAACTGACTCTGAACGGAGCTGGAAGAACCCCATTGCCATCAGTTCCCATCTGCTGCAGGCGCCATGCCCTTGCAACTAACAACATCCTGGTCTCCATTTTGTTTCCCGCTTAATCTGCCTTCTTACTACCCCACTCCTTACGTACCCCTATGTCCCTGTACAAGCTCCGATGTGCCCAATTTTCCTGAAGTTGCGTGAAGGACGCCTCGCCTGCCGCCAACCCTGTGCCAGCCTTCGGTGCTTCCAACTCGTCCCTTCGTGGCAACAAGAAGTTGAGATATCCTAAATAGGACTAGTCTATTCCAGGAGCGCATTTCTATGGGTGGCCGCTGTAAGAGGTCGAAAATAGCCGGGCGCCTTTGTGTCGGTTGCAGCTCGGGTCATTCTGCCTTAGAGACATGCTTGTGCATGGTAGCGGCTTTGTTGTGATCAGTCTCAGGTACTACTTCACGACGGCCTAAGCGAGAGAGGAGCCTTCCCGCGCGTCAACGTCAGAGATCGACCAGTCGGAGATGGACCCCGCCCGAGAGCAGCGCTCGTCGGACGGGCGCGCAGCTGGCTGAAATCTGCCAGTCGCGAGCCCTTCAAGTTTCATCTTCCATATCATTTGAAATGTACCCAATGTACCCCTATGTCTCACATGACTGGATGTGAGGAGCCCCTGGTCAACCAGCATACGACCAGCCACCATGCATTTTTTTCAATTTTTCAATAGCTAAAGTGCATCTACAGTGAGTGCTACAGCGCAGTTCTGAGTGCCACCAAAGCTTTTCCACGATTGTAGGTTGCCAGTTGTCTAGCGCGCTCCTTGCAGCGTCAGTCGGTTAGTGCACCGGGCCTCCCCTTTGTCGTCTCAGCAGCAGGCGATGCAAAGCGAGAGATCTTTGACGCCAAGAGTTCAGAGCTAGCTGTAGCCATATGGCATGAAGTAGCAGATGGTTCAAATTTGCTTTCTTTGTTCAGTGTCTGGGTGTGCGTCCAGCTTCACAAGCTCCGAGTTTCAATCGTGCGTGCGCATACCGCAAAGCCCAAGGCCTTCTTAGAAGCTAGTTATGCAGGTGCCTGCACAACGAAGCAAAAGAAAGGCGCATGTCTTTGAACGGCATCCCAGCTGTATCAGACATGAAGTAAATATTGTTGGTATTTGGCTTGTTGATGGAATTGCCATTGTTGTCAAGAAAAGAGCATCCCGCCTGCCCCTCCCCCCCCCTCGCAAGCAAAGCCACTTGACTGCCTGCGCCTGGCTCAACTGAGGACTAGACATGACAAAAGAATCTGGGATCAAGCCGGAGGGTTGCAAACCCAAACGATCGTACATCTCAGGAGATTAAGGGCACCGCATTGGAGGTGCATTTCGGCCGTGTAGCCGAGTCTTCCACTGCACTCAGTCAAGTTTGCGCCTCAGCTCTTCCAGTGTCCGTCCAAGCACGGATCCCCTCCTAGCTACAGAGATCTGTTGAAAAGGAGACAGCGAGAATTGGACCCAGATCCAACTCATTAGGCAAGTAGGACGCACTTGTTTGTGGCCTGAGGTACAATGGATGACGGCCAGGACTTGCCGGTGCAGCACGGTTAGTCAGTCGGTCTGAAGGTCCTTTGTAAACTCTTGCTGCCACCCCTTTGCGCAGCACTCTCAAAGGTGAGGACGTCCCTGCGTGTTACAGGCTGAACAAATGGCATCAGCTTCAGAAAGCTACCACGCGCTGCAAGATTGGGATTATTCAGGAGGATGACGGCGATGACTTTGAAGATGAGGAGGATATGGAAGAGGCCAGGTTGATGAATTCGTTTTCCAGAATCTTTTGAAGCCATCCGAGACTTGGTGGTTAAGGGCCACTTGTGCTGGCTGGATAGAACATTATGGAGATATAAAGGCATGTAGACGAACGTATGGTATTCCCTGCCACGAATCCATCTTGACAGTGGTTTTGCAATGAACGTAAGTGTTTGAAGCTGTCCAACGATTCCGGATTTCCACAACTCAAGCTTCCCAGGCCCCAGCAATTGAAGGAGTTCATAAGTCCGCAATTGCAATAATGGCAATTCCATGACTCCACACTTGCTACATTTCCAGATCTGATACTTCCGAATGGCCACATCTGAGAGGATCTTACTTATCAGTCTTACGACATGTACTAGTACAAATGATCATGGCCAGAAGTTGATGTCAGAACAGGAGAAGCAGAAATCAAAACACAAAGTCTGTGATTGCTGATGATGCAAGGGTCGTGCACGTACTATTTGTTCTATCGTCTTTGCTGCTTCTGCTTAACCCTTTGAGCAGGAATGCGCTTTCAGTATACAACTGGTAATGGCAAAGGCAATGCTGCTTGAAAGGACCCTGCCCAGTTTCTTGAAGATACAGGTGACATTGCTGAATACAGCATCCATGCTAATCTGGGCATCAGGAGAACCAATCAAAGGTCGCATTAGATAGGACATGTGCGCTGCAAGAAAACGAAAAATCCCCAAACCACTAAGCAAAGTCTGAACACCCAAAATTTCAAGAACTCCAAATTCAAACGGCATGCTTTTCTGCAGTTTTGGAGCAAGTCCATCATTCCTTCACTGAGGTGTGTTCCAAACTGTGGATTCTGTCGGAATTTAGGCAAATGTGTCTACGCTGCTTCAGTTGGGCGTAGCGCACATATTTGTTTCTGTGTTGATCTTTGAATATATGAAATGCCCGAGTTGCTATCATGTGTCCAACGCCCTGAGGACGAGAATATGGAAGTCCGAGAAGATGAGAACCCGGAGCCGAGTCTTGTTGTGGGTTTGGGGTGATTTAGTCATTAGAGATATTGTAGTTTGGAACCTAGACTTTCAGTCCACAGATGCCTAGAAGGAGGTTGGAGCAGCAGCACATTGAGAGACAACGTTGCCCAAAGTTTGGACAGGATGCAGATCCAGGAATACTTCTTGGCATTCGTATGCCCTAGGCCCTAAATGAAGATGATGCAATCACTGTGCTGGACAGGAGGAGAAGCCAAAGGCCTGCAGCCCATCAGCATCATAAAAGCTAAATCAGTGGAATCGGGGTGTTTTGCAGGTTGTCAGCATGCTAGGGAGATTGGCCATGGTGATGGGGGCTTGAGTTTTGAGCTTTGGGAGAGTCTACGGCAATGTTTAAAATTACTTCGGGTCAGTATTGATGAATATCGCGCAGGCCTCGGAAGGTCCAAGAAAGACCACTCCGTACCTTACCAAGTACGAGAGCACTGGCCTCAACGGTCAGCTGTCACTTAGCTGTGCGGGCGTTTGTCTTAGTAGGTTGTCGATGCTTTGGGAAGCCTGTAGTTTCAAACATTTTTTGGTAAGCAAGTTGTTATGAAGGAATGGACATGCATATCAAGCGCCTCCCATCCGACAGGGCGTCTCAATGGAGCCGAACCCCTGATAAGAATCTTAATGTAGCTGAGTCTCGCATGTCATTGTTCGCTATACTTTCTAACGCTTGCTGAAGCCACTCCGAGGAGCGCGGATTCTGGGTGCTAGAGCCTTGCAGATTAGCATGAATGCCACGGCCTCATTGCCAATCTCTTCTTCCAGTAGGCAGGGCGCGATGGGAATGCAGCATGAGGGCTGCAACAGCCCCATCCGCTCCCAGACGAGCCCAGATGCTCCACTATTGCTGGTGCAGTTCTCCAGCATGAAGGAGGATACCTGAAGCGACGCCTTCTTTTTGAGATGTACTTCTTCCTAGTGAGCCAATTCAAAGGCGCCCGTGATGGTGACCCTTGAGGGCGAGACGGACCCCCTCTTAATCGCTGAGAAGGACGCCCGGCAAATGGTTGGTGTTTGCCTGACCTGCCAAGTGCCCTCATCCTTCCAAGAAAGGCCAGCAATGGAGCTGACTTCAGGAGCTCATTCAGCGTGTCATCCCGTTTGTCATCCGCCGCTTCCTGCCAGACAACACGTACGAGGATTGGAAGGCCCGCTGCGGAAACGGCGGGCTGTCACAGAGAGCTAGACGACCAATCTCTTTGCGAAGCGCTCAGGTCTCAGAGTTGCTAGACCTGGAGTGAGCAGGGCAAAACGGTTGAGAAGCGCGGTTGGCAAAAATCTTTCCTTGCTACAGGAAGACTGCAAGCAGACGACTTACACGCGTGTGTTTGTTTCACTGTTGCAAGGGGTTGCGCCTTTCCTCACTCTAAGATTTCTTGAGCATCAGCGTGCAAATCTGAATCCGTGAATTGGCTCGCAGTTATCCGGCGGTGGATATCTCTGCACTGGACAGCCTGACCCCGAACCCTTTCAAAAACCAAATTCTGAATAGGGCTGAGCAAACATCATCCAAGCGACACTGTTTGGAACCCAAGTCCTACACCCTTGGCCCTTGGCCATGCGATCTGATGAGTCCGGGAAGAAAGAGCTTCCAGTGGCCGCCCCGCCAGAGGCCAGAGAGGTTGGGTGCTCAGCTTTGCTTGGCGTGTAGAAGGTGCACAAAACTGCCCATGCTGCGGTAGATTACTAGATGCCACAGGTCAGTTTGAGCATTGCAGTCCAGATTGTGCTGCGGAACTTGATCTTCCAGTCGATGCTAATGCCAGTAGCGGGACCGTTGCTAGCAAGCTTGCCTGCTTGGGCGCAGAGTTTTCATTGTCCAGGCCACTTCAGGATTCCGCCGGAAGGTCAAGAATCTGATTAGGCCGCGCACTGTCCAAGCTTTCGTCCACAAGACCGTCATTCACAATGTGCTGTCTGTATACCAGGAGTAGTTCGTGCTTAGCTGTTTGCAAAGCCAGGTGTTCCAATGTCCGTAGTCATGCTACTAGCATGTCGGTCAGTTACTTTCGCTTTACACGAATGGATCCATAGAGCTCCGTCTGCAGCAATCATGTGAGAAGGGTCAATATCATGGCCCCGATTCTTGGGGGTCACTGCCGTCAGCAACCTACAAGTTGAGGGGTTGGGTGAAAAGGGGCCCGGGTTTGACCCGTGGCCATTGTTTCCGTGAGATATGCTTGTGGAAAGGGTTGGGGCTTTTTCCAGGCGGGAGGCAGAGCCGACGCCCTCGCATGGTCCCTTCAAGCGCATCCCTCGGGTGGTCAGAGAAAAGCTTGTTTTTTGGCAAGGATTCCAATATATTCCGATGTTCCGCCGATGCATGGGCGTCCTGATTCTGTTAGTCGAACGGTTTGTTACTAGCCTTCAAGGATTACTGCACCGCAACTATTGTGGGGTGCTCGACAGTCTTGAGCTTCCAGAGCAGACTCTCTGCCAGCTGCATGCCACGCATATGCGAGGTCGTCAAAGCAACCAGAAGGGCCCGACAACAACGTGGAGCCTGCCTGAGAACTGCATAGCGTAGCGATGCTGCCATCTTGGGTTCTTGTCATCTTCATGTCGATCAAGACAAGCTAGCTTCGGCCGTAGATATTTCCTAGTTACTTACCCCGATGGAACAAGCAGCTCAGCTGGAAGAATGAACAGACATATCCCCGGCAGAAACTGCTTCTTCAGTCTTCGGGCTCTCGATTCGGTGGGCAGCATGACGTGATCCAGGCTTCTGTATCCACAGCGCAGCCAACATCAAAGGCAAGAATTTGCTGGCAATGCATTGTGCTAGCTTGTCTTTGTGGTACATATCGCTGGGCTCGTGGAAACCCCAAGGATGAAAATAAACCTATCACATAGTGCTGCATGATTGGGCCAACTATAAGCAGTTCAAAATGAGCTAACCCAAATTACTTGGAGAGGGCCGCTCAGGGTTGATGGTCGATGGTCCTTTTTCACACTGATACAGCAGAAAAACTTCCTCATACAATGTGATCGAGTATTTTGCTTTCAGACCGCGCTTGGAGTGCTTTCGTTGACTGCGTACGGATGCGTCGAAACTCGCGTTGCATTCACGCCCGCCTGCGTTTGCGTCCGCGTCCGCGGTTGGGGGTTCCTAAGATACAGCATTTCATATTGCTTGTGGACATATTTCGTCAACCTTTGTGGCATCGCATGCGAGGCAGCTTTTGAGCAACACTTGCTACAGGAGAAAAGGGGTCCATGATGCTGGTTTTTGTCGGGCCTTGGGCTGCAGGTGCCATCAGCTCCTCCAGTGCCGCGGTCAGCAGGTTGGAGCCCTGACTCTTGAAGACTGAGACTGTAGGTGCCCTAACGCTGGGGATGTGCCTTGAAGTCGAGCTTGAGAAATAATCAGCTAGAAGGCTTCGTGCTTTCATCGCCCTTGCATTAGGGTTCTTTTGGTGTGGTTGTTTTATTGTCATCCTTGCTGAGATGCGGGGAAGAACTATGACAGGTTCCTGCTATGCACGTCGTCGGCCATTCTGGAAGGCGGAGACGCGCCGTGAGCTTCCGGCTGGGGGCCTGCCCTTGCACTGTACCGGACATCTAACGAATTCAAATCCTATCCCACATTGCCCAAATTCAACCCAAATTCAATCGCTTTTCGCGGACTTTGCGAGAAATGTGGATTCAAGAATCAGGTTCAGTTGATTCTGGATTTCATCTCTCATGCCCAGGCCCGACGTGTGTCCGAGTTGAAGCCGTTGCCTTGTAATGTGCCAAGCTGAGAGGCCTGCGAGGCTGAGAAGAGGTTTGATTGAGTAACTGTGCAATACATAATGTTAGAGGCTTTCCCGTGCAAGGATTTGAGATGCTATCCTCGCATAAGCTGGATCAGCCTGCCAGTCAAGACTGCAGGAAACAGCCGTGCATTCCATTTTTCGGTGGACACTGAGGCCAGACCTGCAAGGGGCCGGTCACCACCAGCGTCAACCAGGCGTGGCGGGGTGTTTGTTATCTTATGCTTGTGGAAATGGGAAGGCGCTCGTAGGCAAACCGGCTCAGATCTTCCTGGATAGGGGGGGATGTGCGTGTTGCTTCAGCGGCAGTCGACCAGCCCCGCAATGTTCCTTCTTGGCTGTGGCACAAATGGTCTGCCTGTACCGTTGGCAGGCATGTTCGCAGCATTTCATCCTAACACGCTACGGAACTGGTTGTGCTTCAAAAGCTCTGTATGCTGCACCGCGCCTCAAATGCTGTCACCAAAATGTTCGGTTGGCTGAAAAGTAGTAAGGAGTTTCAAGCTTGCCGAGGTTTCACTTTGAGCCGCTCCCCTAGCGGAATTTAGGCAGTAGAATAAGGCTGACAGACAGAAACACATTTTGAATAGGAGGGGTTTCAGATCAACTTCCTTTCGCTTGAGGTGTGGACTAGGCCACACTCGATTCTTTGATTCGAAGCTGAGTGCCAAGTACTGTAGGTTCCACTGAGCGAGGTGCCTAAGCAAGGAGTCGCAGCCCAAAGCAGAGGAGGCGAACAAGCCTGAGGCTGCAGGGAGGGGTGGGCTGCTCGGGGAATGTTGCCATGATGTAAGGCAGACGCAAGCTATAGCAACAGGTCCATCTTTGATCATGCTGTTAGGCCTGTGCAAAGCTGCCCTTTGCAGGAGTCAACCTCCCCACTGGCTGCCAAGCAGCGGCAAGCCATGGCAATGTCATTCCGTCACGATTGGAGCTCCAGCTCTAAGTGAACTCATCGAGCTGGGGGGGGGGGGTGATAGCTGTACCGTTGAGCTCATCTCTAGATTCGTCACGCAGAGCAGGTTTTGAGCGGATAGTCACAAAATACCCTGCACTTTGGCTTGTCACAGTGCAGCGAGTTGAAGGTTAAATCTTCTGAAGCTTCACGGTCGGCCTAGCACTTTTGTCGCTATGATTCATGTTCGGATGACCTCGGGAGAGAGGCTGGCGGCTATTGCAGTTGAGGAGGTGGCTAATGTGGCATTGAAGACGCGCTTGCAGGATTTCTGTGACTGTACGCGTTTCAGGCAACGACTCCTGTCTGATTGTGGCGCACTGGAAGACCAACGCTTCGCCGTCACACGTGGATGAACTCCTCGATTCTGCTGCCGTTGGAGACTTGCCTCTGCTTGAGGCAGTGCTGCAGCGACCCCAAGATCCGAACGTCACTGGAAAAGATGACTGGACAGCTCTTCATCATGCAGCCAATTCTGGCAATATAACTGGAGCATCTCTGCTCCTGGAAGCTAGAGCTGACGTTGGCTTATTTTGCGCGGAGGGTAGGACATGCTTGCACTGGGCCTGTCGGAACAGCGGTCGTGTTGACACGGTGTGCTTACTGCTCCTAGCTGCCGCTGACCAGAATGAAGCCGACATCTACCGCAAGACACCTCTTTACCTGGCATCTCGGGAAGGCCATACGGATGTGGTTGGGCTGCTGCTGGGAGCAGGCGCAAACATGGACGCGCGAGAGGAGCGTGGTAAAAATGCACTTCATGTGGCATGTCGCGCAGGCCACGAGGACATTGCAAAGATGTTGCTTCAGGCCACTGCTGACAAGGATCTCGCTGACGCCTCCGGGCGAACCGCACTCCACGAAGCCTGCTTCGTGAAGGCCACGTAGGGGTTGTGTGTTTCTACTGCTTGAAGCCAAGGCTGACACAGAAAAAGTGGACGACACGAACAGCTATTCCCCTTCTCACGTTTGGCATTTTGGGAAGGCCTTCCGAGGATGTTGTGGGCTCGATGCAGGCACGCGCCAGCATTTGCTCACAACATGCCGATGGCACAACGCCACTTCATTGGGCTGCTGAGTGGAACCAGGTGGGCATGGTGAGACTGCTGCCCAAAGAAGCGGCAATGCAGCAATTGGCAGACAATGTCGCACATGGCAGCACAGTCCGGTCATCTGCAAATTGTGGGATTATTGTTGCGGCAGAGCGGCCGCAACTTGCTTGGGCGAGTTTTGCCTTCGGAACGAGGATCGCATGTGCGCCGACGCTGCAACTGTGTCTGCTCTTAAATGACCACGGACCAACCGCATTTCATCAAGCTTTTGCCGCAACGATGCCGGGGGTCGTGCGTGGTAATCCAAGGTTTCTCTTTTGGCGTACCAGCGTACCATACGGCCAGCATGACACATCTGTGTGAAACAGCTTTCACAGCAGTCTATCGACAGGGTGCTCGTGCTTCGTGTTGGGTGCCCATTGTTTGGGGAAGTTAGGATAGCTGAATGCTGGTCAGGTCTTGAAGTAGACGTTCCTGCTTGTCATCGTCTTGTTATTGTGGTGCTGGGACCGTTGTAGCTGCAGTCGCTGCAATCGCACTAGTAGTAATTTGCAGTAGCTATTACTGAGCTCTTTCTGCGCAACTTGCCTGTCGTGGTACACCAGCTCCTGTACTGGCCACTGGGCCGAGCGGCCTAGGGCCTAGTAGTTCCAAGGTTAAGGGTTTGTTGTGCTTTCCCGTAAGCCTCCGCTTCTGAACAGCCTGCCTTATCCGATCTTCTAGTTGCGAGTATCCCAGATTGCAGCTGCTGTTGCTACATTGACTTTTCCAGCTTTTGTTATCTGCACTGGTTTGTTTAGGGCCACCGCTGCATGAGAGAATGCTTGGACACAGCAGATGCTCAATACATTGGAGTGGCCTGCACATAGAGACGATGGCAGGCGAAAGCTGCACAAGACAGCTGAAATCTACAACGCACCTGTCACTGTGGGACACACCTTCAGGCCTTGGGGAGTGCTGCAGAGTGTCAGCTTAAACAATAGCTTTCAGAAAATTGCCTGCAGGAGAAAGCTTCCGCTAACGCTGAATCACTCCGGAAGGCCAATCGGTGTTGACTTTGTGGAGGGAATGTTTGGGTGGGATATCTCGCGTGTGGAGTTAACTATGATCTGTCATATGCACCGTGTGGCTTGCAGGCCGCGGGGCACTTCGCTCCCCCCAGTGCTACAGCAGGCAGCTCGCAGTTGAACAACGAGAGCAGCCAGAGGGTTGCATGCTTTCTAGAATTTCTATGCCTGTCCCGGGCAGGAGACTGCGGGTCCAGAGTCCGCCTCGAGGCAGAACACCGCAACCTCGCAGGATGCGAAGGCTCTCAGCGGCTCCAGGACCTCCGTGCTGCCCCAGGCAGGGGTGGGGATTCAACATGTCCACATCACTCCCACTTCTAGATGACACGACTGAACGCCACTCGCATTGCGCAAGCCAGGCCGACCCGTTGCCACGGTCGGAGTCAGAGACTGCCAAGGCCGGCGAGCGGGGCGATGTGTTGACGGCAAGAAGAGCGTTGGTGCGTGTTTGTGAGGTCGTGGAGGAGCAGCGCGATACAAGCAGACCTGGCGTGGCCCTAGGCACATGGGCTTTTTCATGAGTCTAGACGAGCGCAGAAAGTGGGTTGATGGGCGTTGCACCCCTTTGCTGTGATCAGAGGTGCCACTGTGCGGCATGACGATGATGTTCCCTTGAGCGAGCTCTTCCGACAAGGTGCTGCTGTGACTGCTTTGTGCCTCCAATTGAAGAATCGTCGTTTGATTGTACGAGGGTAGCTGACATAAACTGTATTTGCGGGTACCTCTAGTGTGTTTTTTGCACTTGCTAGGTTGGGAGCGCGCCCAGCAGGAAGCACGCAACGCAGGGCAGGATCAGCCACAGGCGGGTGCCAGCCCGACAGCAACATCCAGCCGGCATCTTGGGATGCGCATGGGTGCTTCTTAGAGGGACCCCACATGCGAGTACATTTCATGGAACGCAATGGGAGCCGGACTGCGACAGGGCTGTTCAAGACCATTGAATCACTTCCTGAAGATTCACTTCCTGAAGTGTGGTTGGAGCGAATTGATGCATGGTGACCCTGCCAAAGGTAGGTAGCCCTAGCATTCGGCCACAGTGCCCGACCCTGATCACAAAGCTAGTCGAATCGAAAAATCTTGACTCTGAGGTGTCAACCCCACTCAGCCCCAAGCACCCAGTGGGAAGCTTCCGATCTCGGCCAGCAGGGTACCCAGTGCTGCAAGTTGTGAGGCAGAGCGGATTTCTGCGAATCAAAATCCCATAAGTCCTGCCGCCTGCCTGTCCAGAAATGTAGGATCTTTGTCCTGCTTGTAGATCACGTGCGGTTTTTCTTAGGCAGGTGTAGTTGGTTTGATCAAAAAGGAGGCATGTTGTGACGTCCGGCCCAAGATCAACACCAGCAAGGTGCGACTGTTCGACATGCGGAAGGCATTCCGTTGAGTGCCCTCTTCCGCCAAGGCCGGGCCCAGCATTGGCACCTCAGCTACAATGCACAAAATCAGAAGGACAATTGTTTACGAGCAGTATCAGTGTAAAGAAGGTAGTGGTCTCAGTGGTGGGAGGAGGATGCATCATCGTGCTCGTAGCAAAAGGAAGAGTAGCGGAGGTGGAAAGGGCAGGCGGAAGAGTGCTCGCAAGCGTCCGCCAGCCCATCCACAGAGCTTCTGCGCAAACATTTCCCCAAGCTGCTCAAAGTCCCAAGCCTCAAAGTTTCCCTTGAGATGCACTACTGGTGCAGGCTGGGAGCAGGCTCAGCAGGAGGCCGCTAAGAACGGCAAAACCTTGCCTGGGGCCTCCTGTAGCTGCCTCGGTTTTGGGAGGGTGACACTAATCCTTTGCCGCAAGCCCTTGCATCAGCATCTTTTGCAATCGTAGGTCTCGGTCCCAGTCTCTGGACTTGATGCTGTCATGTTGTTGAGAGAAGATGTGCGGCCAATGCAAGCTAGATTTGCCAACGGGTTGCTGCTCGCCTTGTCAATATTCACGACTCGGAACAGAACTTACTACATATGCTATACTACATGTGACCTTGCACAAGTCAGCACAAGCTGTTGGCTGAGAGATGAGCACCAACGACACAGATATCGGAAGGTAGTGGAAACGAGCCAGAATCACTGCTAGAACGTTGCTTGAGCCCTTTGGAGCTTTTTGCCGCCATGCGACAGAAGTACAAGAAGGGGAAGCAAGGGAAGCCAAAGAAGGTTTTGGGACAAGATCATACACCTAGCAACAAGGCACACCGCAACAGTGCAGGTTCCTCCAAGGCAAAGCTTCGGAAACCAAAGCGTCCAAAGCAAGCGAAGAGCGCCCCAAAGCGCAAAGCCACGGAGCTTGATGAGGGGGACGAGGATGTGGGGGTGAGCTATCCTCCCGGTGTCAGCGAGGAGGATGTCAAAAGAGCTGAGGAGTACCGTAAAAAGCACCGCATTGTGGTGAAGGGCGTCTGCCCACCTCCCTTCGAATCCTTCGAAAGCGCCGAGGGCTGCATTGGCGTGGAGCTCGTCGAGGCGATGTTCCAACTGGCTTTTGACGCACCCACACCGGTCCAAGCCCAGGCATGGCCTGTGGCTGGAAGGGGCCAGGACAGGGCTTTTTATTGGGAGTATCATGGGGTCCAGGAGTGTGCTCAACATAGTCTGCCAGATGCTTAGGAGCGAGGGAACCTAATGCCCAAGAACCTAGAACCGCATGCCTTGTGAAGAGCAGAGGACTTGGTGGCTATTGCCGAAACTGGCAGTGGCAAGACCTGCGCGTACCTGCTTCCGATCATGGCGCGCATTGCAAAGACTGGCGTCAAGCAGAAAATCCTTCAAGGGGCGGGCAAAGATGACCGCCCTCCTGCGCAGCCGCATGCGCTCATCTTGGCACCAACCCGCGAGTTGGTTCAACAGATCTGCGAAGAGGCACTGAACTTTACAGATGGGGACGACGTTCGTCCCATGGGTATCTATGGAGGCGTGCCCAAAGGGCCGCAAGTGTCAGAGCTGAAATCAGGCATTGACTTGCTTGTGGCCACGCCTGGTCGACTGCGCGACTTCATGACGGGCGACCCTAAGAAGGGGGCATCTCCAGTTGTGACCGTCGAGACAGTTACTTATGTTGTTTTGGATGAGGCAGACCGGATGCTTGACATGGGCTTTGAGCCGGAGATTCGCTGGATTGTCGCGCAATGCCCACCAGGTGGGGACTGTGAGGATGTGCTGGCTGGGAAGGCCAGACAGACTCTTTTCTTCAGCGCAACTTGGCCAAAGGAAGTGCGCAAGAGCGCACTGCATCTTACAAGAAGTGCGGTGCAAATCCAAGTGGGTCAGGGCGTTGGGAAGCTGGCGACCAACACCAACATCAAGCAAACCGTCAGCCTTGTGAGGGACCAGGACAAGCTCATTGAGCTCAAGCGAGTCCTGGCTTCGCATCTGAAACCTGGCGAGACCGCTTTGGTTTTTGCTGGGAGGAAGGGCACCTGCGATGCCCTGCAGCAGGACCACTGTGACCAGCGGAATTAATTCGCAGTGCAACCAGAGAATGAGCATCCCTCAAAAGAAACCAGCAGCCCTTGCAGGAGCTCACGTGGGATCCCTTGAAGCCAGACGCCCCTGTTTGCGCTTGGTGCCGGGCGCTTCATGGCGACAAGGACTCCGGGAGCTTTCAAGGATCTGGCTCACGCCCCGTTCTGTCCACTTTCTCATGTGAGGTGCCCCTAATCGATATCTAAGCAAGCCTAAATAATTCATATCAGTGTAGCCTTGAGTATTGGAATTAGTCATGAAGTTCTGTTGGTTTATTACAACACAGTCAGAATTCTGCAGCCCTAGGCTCGAGCCTCTCTGACGTAGCCTCCGCCATGGCGCGGCGGCCAGGAACCTGGGCATTGGCCTTGGGCACTGCCTTGCTGCTCTACCAGCTGGCCTCTACAGCGTGCCTTGGCCAAGGCTGCGGGAAGGCCGTACTATCCCTTATGCAGTAAGTGGTACCATATCTATGTCTATAATTACCTCTCTCTCTCTATATATATATATATCATGATATGCACACGTATCAGGACATTGTTTACTGTTAGGGGGATGGCACGGGTTCATTATTCAGGAGACTCGTCCCCTTTTTCCCGAGTTACAGGAGTACGTCACAAGTGCTCTGCTAGATCCCTCTTCCAGAGTGATCTGGTGTGCAACCAAGCCTCCTTGCACAGAACCAGAAGTCTGCATGAAACCATGTTGATATGGATGTGATTCTGGTCACTGTATGCGGATGTTCGCATGAAATTAAGCTTGTTCTGATTCTTGAGTTGCTGATCATTGCCATCACTCCTCCTGATAGCTCTTGGATTTTGGGGAGGTTTGGTCCCCAACTCCCAGGTTCGTGCCCGGGCAGACTGGGGGCAGCGGCCGACGATCTAGTGCTCTCAGAGCGACCGTGGAGAGTGTGAGCACGGAGGGCGTGCTGTCGAATCAGGCCCTGTTTGGATTGGTTAGTAACCGGGATATGGGACCAGGTCAACCTAGTAATCCCTATACCCTGCCATCACTGACGAACAAGCGATGCACTTTCTGCGAATAATTCTTGCAAATCATGTGTCTTTGTGTGGGAAGCAGGCAGCTTTCTGCTTTGACAGCACGAGACCTCTGATGGTTTGAGGGGCAGGTGGAGACTTTCTGGTTCAATATGAAATCACGAAGACTACAGCTTTTGCCCGCTTTTGATGTGTCTAGTAGACTAGGCGGTAGTGGAAAGACCCATCCACAAACCAAAGAGTGCACTCCTGGAGGATTTCTTGTTTGGCTCCGGCTACGACCAGGCTGAACTCGAGGCCCTGAGAAGCAGTAACGTTGTAGTCTCAAACTCCTCCTTTAGGAGGCCTTGGACACAAGTGCAGTCATCCTCAAAACACTGGGACGGCATTAGCAGAAACCTCCCCAAGAAGCTGATTTTTGGATAACTGATAGACTTCCAAAAGGGTCTTGGCATCTCTTGGCGGGAGGCAAATTATTCCCTCCATGAGGATAATACATGTGTGGGGGTGGCCATGCTTGTAGGAATTCGCCGGGTGTAAGCCTACATGCAACACCTGCCATCCTGTGTGGGTAAGTACCCTTTGCCAAGTTTGTGGTATATCAAGTGGGCGTCCAGATATTCTACACTTCTTATCTGATCAAGCAAGGGACGCACTGGAAAGTACACCCTAAATCAAGAATCAGAATCGGCTTTTCCTATCTTGCCGAGCGACTTCTTAATTTGACTAGCACCACCATCTTGTTGCGACCACCACTCAGCCATCAATTTCGATAGAAGCTCATGTGAGACAGATGTTGCGCCTCGCCCACCTTGAAGGAGGCTGCACTCAAGCTCTCCCTTAGCTCCAGCGACGAACTTTGGGATAAAGTCGAATTTGGGCCTGATGCCTGGATTTTGTTATGGCAATACAGGCAATACATGTTGTCGTCTGCTGTGATGACCCGAGATTGTTTGTGTTCTAGGCAGCAAAGGCAATGCCCATGTTGTTCCCTACTCGCATTGCAAGGACAACAGGCCTGCCCACCTAGCGGCAGATGCAGCGTGGACGCCACTTCCCAAGGAGACCGGGCGTAACATGGGCTGAAAGTCAATCAGGCTGGCAAGGAGACACGAGGCTTTGCTCAAGACTTGGCTCCTTAAGTTTGGCTTGCTTTGTTGTCGCAGGAGGAGAGGTGGATGGACCTGCCGCAGTTCGTCGACGCGCAGGCGCAGATGGCGGGCAGCAGCGAGGTGACGTCCAACGCCCTCTTCACCGTCCTCTCCCAGGGCTCTGGGTATTTGGAGAAGCCCAAGGTGGATGCCGCACTCCAGCTGTTCGGCGAGTGTTGAGCACATCTTGTTTGTTACCGTAAGCTGGCTTATACCGTAGATCGTGACGAAGCACATCAAACTAGATCGGAGTGCAAGAAGCACTGCAGGTCCTGGGCCAACAATGACAAAACCCTAAACCAGTTCGGATGGGGCAGCTCGATGTTTTGGGCAAAGGCCCAGATAGCTTTCGGTTATGCCTGGCTCTATGGGATGTCAAGCTTCTGCGGCTACTTCTTTTTCTTCCGGCCGCCGCTGTTCATCTACCTTGGTATTGACCTTCTGCCTGGCACGCCGCAATGGTGGGCCAACTGAGCTAACTGAGCTCATGTGACCTTGTGGCTCGCCTGAATCTCGCGGCTGGTCGCCGAAAAGTGGACTCTTACTGAAGCGAAGGTTCACGGGCGACCAGCTCGCACTTTTTAACCAGGCCTTAGAAAGGGCTTTGCCTCCCAACTGTTTGTACTAGACTACTAGAAGATCACGATCGCCCAAGCGGCATAAACGTTGCGCAGACAGTCCGCATCACGCCGCATCGCCGCAAGAACCGTCACTACCCACCAAAGCTGGCTTTCTAGTCAGCTTCCTGCAACACCTTGCTGCGCAGGATCAAGCCGAGCGCAACAAGGCGCTTTCCGCCTTCCGTGGCTGGGCAAGAAGTGGGTTGTCTGGATGCAGGGGATAGCTTCCGCCTAAAGACGAGTAGCCGTAGGTTCGTCCAACTGCTTCCAAACAAGCTTTGGTCTGCACTTCAGAGAGACCAGGCCGATGAACACGCATGGCAACTTAGGTGCTATGACAGAGACACCACGAAAAGGGCAAAAAGGCCCACAGCATGTACCGCATGCAGTGTTGAGGAACAACGTGAAGGAGTGCTGTGGCAATTGATTCGCCAGGCGTCCTTGTAGCAACTGATGTAGCATCGCGCGGGCTGGACATTCCGGGCGTTGCTCTCGTGGTGTGCCTGCCATGTTTTTGTACTTTGTTGCAAGAGCAGCCAAGGGGGAGAGGAACAGGTATCACAACAGACAAGCAGGCTAAGATACCGGGCTGGATTGATCGGCAGGTGATCTTCGACTACGCGGAATCCAGCCATTCGCCGCAGGATCCCGCTGAAACGCTTTGTGCCCAGCCCTGGATCATATGCGAAAGGAGGCAGCCGAGTCCTACATCCACCGGATAGGACGCACAGGACGAGCTGGCAAGGAGCATATGCTAACATTTACCAAGCTCTTGCTGGCGGCCTCACCGCCTCATAGCCAGAGAATTCCTGCCACATGGAACCCGTTGCAGGAGGGAAGAGCGATCACCTTCTTTGATCCTGATAAGGCCTTCGGTTATTACGGATTGCAAGCATGGCTTGCAGGTACGTGGTGAGGGGCGTGCCAACTGCCAACAAAAATCCCGCAGATGTGCCATGCAGCAAGCAGTGATCCTTCTTGCCTTGCGTCCTATCTTTAGGTTAATGTGGCTTCGCTTTTCTACAGTAGCCTACAGTACATCATGCGCAGTCGCTCTAGATCGCGGGGCAACGCACGCCCTCGGCAGACAGAGAGTCAAACACGCTGTCAGGATTCCGGCGCTTCGCAGCTGATAAGCCTCTTGCAGTCCACCAACCAGGCATTCACCGCAATTCATGCTTGCTTTGCAGTCAAGACGAGGTGCCCATTTGTGTATAAGAATGTTCGCATGTTGACGCTGCCAGCATTCTGCTCAGTCTGATCATAGTTTGATCTCGCTCTCATTTGTGCTTTCGCTACTATTGTCTCACCTGTTGATGTTGTAGTCGTTGCTCTTGATTTTTGCTATTGCCTTTCAATGTGCCACAGCTGTCCTTTCAAGTAGAAGTTTGCGTATGCTGATTGCGATTGTTACAGTTGCTTGCACATAGCCATCGTGGTTGATCCGGCTGCCATGTAAGCAAGCAGCAGGAATTTAAAGGGATTGGGAAGGGCCAGACAGACCAGTTAGATGCGCTGTCGTTCTTTCTGCTTTGGCCACAGGCGGTTCCGCTGGAGCTACAGCAGCTGGCTGCCAACCCTCAGAACAAGGTCCCGCTACTCATTTTTCCAAATGGGCCACCGTGTCATGCAGGTGTTTTCTGGTTGCATGGTGCTAGATTTGACTGTCGTGATGGTAGTTATCAAGAAGAGTCCTGCTGTGAACATGGTCTTCATGGACCGGAGGGGAAGCTTTCCAAGAAGGAAAGAAGGGCGGCCAAGAAAGGCAAGGGTACTGACCCCAGGTTCTGCCATCCCATTATCAAATGGGAGGGTATAGTAGGGGAAGATGTAGCCGAGGGGGCCAAGGCACATATCCCAACTATCATGCGTGAATTGGCATTGGCAGCTGTGAAGGAAAATGCCTTCGCAGTCCTTGGCTGACTTTGAACCGAGGCCGCGGCAAAGGCAAGAGCCCAAAGAAGAAGAGCCTATCCAGCACAAGTTCTGTTGGCATTCATCAGTTTGTACATGCTTTGCCAGAAGGGGTAGTCTGTCCATTGACATGAAGCAAGATGCCGAGGTTTGAGAAGAAGCAACGCCGTGGAAAGAAGGGGCAGGAGCAAAAAAAGCTTGCCGTGGTTCCCAAGCGAACGAGTCAACAGCCAAACAGTAGCCGTATTGAACTGCAGTCGCTCAAAAAGTATCGACCCTCCAGAGCCCTGGGTGTGCAGCCATGTTACAGCCCCTCTCGGTTCCAGGTACCCCTCTAGCCAGCAGAATGGAATGTATGCTCTTTGACGAATAGAATGTAGTGCGAGTCACAATTCAGAAGAGGACTGCAGGTTGTGCAAATACCCTTTTCGCCTGAAATGGTAAGCACGTGGTTGACGCAATTCTTCAAACTAGGCTGGCCCAAGCTGTTTGGAAGTCGTTTGAGGTGGACCCGCCCCGAAGCCGCAGCCTGACAGCACTGCTTCTTCTGTGCGCGGCTTGGAGAGAGCTTTGCAGAATTCCGCGTGCGGCGGCTTGTAGGGAGCTGAAGCATTGGTGCCAGAATCTGACTGGGAAACCTCAGAAAATCACAGATGCTTCTGAGCTGTGACCCTGTCAGGAGTTCTCGCTGCCAGGCGCACCAGCATGGCTGCGGGCCAGAGCTCAGGCAGGCTTCTGAGCTGAATTGAATAAATAGGATGATGCATGAGGGACTGCAATGAAGGTTGGGCAGGGTGTCGACACTCAAGCAAGTCTCTCATGCTTCCGATGGCGCTTGGCAGGGACGGCGACTGAGTCCCACGCATCGAAAAGAGCAGCCACCGCGCCGACTCTCATCTTCCCCGCACCTCTGACAGCAAGAGCTGACTGTTATCACGCGGACCCAGAATGCCATCTTTGAAAGGCCCTTGGTTCCCATGGGCCGACTGCTTAGCGCGATCCAAAGCGGCTCGCAGGCACGGCTTGGGGAGGTTTTCCCCAAGACCAAGCTAGAATGCGGAGAACTAAGCAGTAGGTTACATCATAGTGGCTACTGTTTCATTCCCCAGCCAGACGGTCAGGAGACATCAAAAGATAGGAGTGAGTTGTGCCCGCATTTGGTTGAACAATGTGGCAGGCCATGACCTTGACCTGCCTCGAGGGAGTCAACTCGCTTCTGAGGGAGGCAGCTGGCTGTGTCGGACCCTAAGCTTACGGAGCATCAGCATTTTGCAGAATACATATATGATGTACGCAGAAATTGTGTGTACATATATACAGACACACACACACACATATACATGTGTATATATATATGTACCCTCTATCCATATCTGTATCTATCTATATACATATATCTATATATATATATATCTATCTATATCTATATTATATCTATACATAAATGTACACACAGTGCAGATACATGCACATGCAGTATACCATGCCGGACATCCTACATGACTCTTTGCAGTTGTGTTTTGAGCTCCTATGCTGATGTAAAGATGTCGAGGCATGCGTGACAACCTGATGAAACGCAGCTGGTCACTCCCAGGTGGCGACGACGGCCTGGGCATGGGATCTCACGCCGGAGGTCTTGCTGCCGGTAAAGAGTTGTGAGCCCGTGTTTTGCCACAGATTTCAACAGCTAAACGCCAGAGTATCGGCTCGGGGCAAATCGAAATGTCAATCACAAGGCATGACTTTGACAGCACCAATTTAATCACCCTGGACAGGACTGTCGTCCAGAGAACATTGCCCCGCTCATGGGCAGCAACTGGCAGAAAAATCAGAAGGCCAGCTCTTGACATGCACACCCAAGCTGAGAGTTGCAAACAAGGTGTGCTTGGGCACTTTCCTTGTTTATGCTTGAGCTTCTCTGTTGCTGCTTACGGTGCGTCACACCAACAGTGATGGTCCATGATCCTTGAAGATCCGAGCTAAGGGACCATATTTAAAGAACATTTTTGGGTAGAAATAATTTGGCTCCAAAGACTGGCTACAATTAGGTGGCTTTTCGTATGGGGAAAGGGACCGCATTAAAGAAAGTTTTTGGGCAACCAATCCTGACACTAATGATAATAGAGATTCAATACATCCTATTCATTTTCGTAAAATTAATGATGGAGGTCCAAGAGCCCCAATGAACTCAATGCAGTCCTATTCACTTTCTAATAGAGGCCCAGGAGCCCAAGGACCGAATGAATTTTTCCTTTAATCTGGCGCCCTCAGTTTCTTATTCTGGGCGGGGGGGGGGGCGGGGCCCCCCCAAACTGTTCCAGTGCTCGGATTAGGTCCCATACATGAGGTTTTACTAGCCCTTCGTGACCCTTATCTCTGGGAAAGCTTGCTGGCATCCAGGCGCAAGAAGTCAGTGATGAGGCGAAGGAGTCGGACCCGGAGTCCATGGTGGAGGCGACTTGCCATAGGCTGCCTGCATTGGTTGACACAGCACATGCAGACCTGGCAGGTGATCTACGACCCCGACTGGGATGTTTACTACGACCCTGAAACGCACGAGTACTTCGAGCTGATCGAGGAGGCAATTTCTGGTCCGCAAGCTGCAGGATTTTTTTGCATCCGCTTCCATTTCTGGTATGGCAATCAAAGCCAAATCGCTGGTCACGGGAGTGCCACGGACAACAAGAGCTTTGACCACCTGCCTCAGGAGCTGCAGAAGTGAGAGGTTGCATGCTGCATTCTCTCATTTCCGGAGCTTGAGCCGATCACTGAACGAAGGCGTACACAATCAACTTCTAGCTGCCTTTTTCCCCGCCAGATATGGATGTGCCAGTTATGTGGCCGGCGCCTGCCATTGTGGTTTCCTGTGCTGCTAGCATGAGGTGCTGAGATCCAGCCATCAGCGGCGCGTGTTGAAAGAAGCTAGCTTGCACCGCTTTCCGATGCTTTCCGTCCAGACGACTCGCAGGCATAGAGTATCAAGTGAGTAAAGTCGAATCACACTGCGGTCTGAGCTGCGACAGGTGTATCCCCGCATGTGACTTCCAAACGTTTGCTGTCATTTCACAGAGAGTCTCCAGATGAGGCCTGCAAGGCCTCAAAGAGAGCGGTGTCTCGTTGCTTCCTGAAGCCCGATGACATCACCTGCGGCATTTTGCTTGTAGACATCTAGATTCTGGCGAATGGCGATCAAATTTATTGGTGGAGAAGGATGCGCAACCTTGTGACAGCAGCTTTACCATCGCCGCCAGTCATCCGGCATTTAGCAGCACCTTTCAATCCGTAGCATATCAAATAGCCACATGTGCCTCAGTTGAGACGCAAATCTAAAGCGTGGCTGAAGTATGTTCTAGCCGGCACCTGCGCGGAGCTGAGCAACGCCCCTTGTGATGGCCCAGCAAGTAGCGACCTCAGCTGTCAGACCAGAAGGCATTACATATCCTGTGCTCCCGTTGCAGCTATTTCACTCTTCTGCGGTTTTGCCCAGGCGATCGTCAACGTGCTCATCATTGTGGGGAAGGACAGGCTCAGCCAAAATTCCGCGAATTTGTGGCACTAGCCTCGACTTCCTCATTTTGCCTCTGAGGATGATGTTCCCATCTACGAAGCGGACCTCAGTACAGAGGGCATCCGCGAGGATGCCGGAGTCCCCTGACACATGAGACCTGCAATTCAAGCAAATCACTGCCCTCCTCGCGGAAGGACAGCCCACACCTGGACCAGTTTGTGGTGCACGCCGCCCTGGACTTGGTTTGGACCTTACGTGATTTGGGGCAGCTTGCCAATCAAGTTCTGGTGCATGTGCAGGATAGCTCTGTAGTCGTTAGCATAATTCCTGCAGGAATGGGCAGAGTTCACCCATACGAAAGCAAGTTCGGATACTGCAGGTGGATGAGATGGTTTGGAGTACCTCATCCATGTTCCTCCGTGTGGTGGACAAGTGCGGACCCGAATCCCGAAAGAGACCGGATGGACAGAGACGGGGTCCTGAGGTTTAACGATTTCCATGTCTCGGCCTACTGCACCGCTGGACATGCTTGGCCCTTAAAACAGGCAGATCGCAGTATGCTTTGCTGAAGTTGCTGGATGCACCGAGGTGCGGATGATGTTGCTTCACAAGTTTAGGGCTTAAACATTGTTGTAACAGGGCTGATGCCGGCGGTCCTGCGGTAGCTTGTAAACGCATCCGTGGTTTCATGCTCCGAGGCACAGAAATGAGGAGGCGATCCGAGCCTTCTTTGCGGAGATCCACGACCTCTTCATCAAAGCCATGTTGAGTTGCTTGGATTCATATTCTGGGCATGCCAAGTATTTTGCTGGAAAGCAGGCAGGACAGACTGGCAGCAGATCTTTGTCTTCGCTATTTGTGCTCCTGACCCTGGAAAGCTAGACCATGCAGTATGAACAAGATTCGCCAGTAAAACAGAGAGGCACCCTGCTCCCCACCTCCATCCTCATGACAGCTATAGCTCACGCATCGAGGTCCTTTCCAGACGCCCTCCACACCCATCGAATCTCCGATATTCGATGCCAAGGAGCTTATCTCAACTGTAACCTACTCTGTTAGAAGCGATGGCCTCCGAATCTTGCAACATGTTTATCGACTGCGTCGCAGAGGTTCGTGCTGCTGGTCAGAGGTGCGGGCCTTCTTCCAGCTGAGGTTTACGCAATCCATGTCCAAGCCTGTTCAAGCCATCAAGCAGAGGTATTTTATAGGAGAAGCAACAACGTTTCTATGACCTCGGAGGCACTTCCGCGCGTGAGCGCGACCAACTTGAAGCTGCCAGCGCAAAAGACGAACTTGTTCTGGAAAGCCCTGTCAGTTTTCAGACTGATGGTCCAAGAGCGCAAACATGCTCAAACTAAACGTTGAAGATCGCCGTGACCGTGAAGTGTATGGCTTGGCTCTTGACATGCTTCAACCCAACTGCGCCGTGCAGACATGAAGGCAGACATTCGGAGTCGAGGCATCTCTTTATGCTGAGTTGCAGTGGCGCAGCTTTAAGAAGAAAACAACAGAGCACAGATACAACCTATCTCTCCTGCTATGCCGGGGGCGCATGGGCAACTCCGCCACTTTGCCCGTAATGCCTAGCCGAGTGGCGTCACAGAAGAAAATACATCAAATTGCCCAGAAGAGCCAGCAGAATACGAAGCTTGCCAGGGCTGCATGTGGGTGCGTTCACGAGGAGGATTTGACAGGCACGTAAACGCAAGCAGTCGTTGGTTGGAGATTTTGCAGAGTGGGATCGTTGTTCTGCAGCAGGATTCATGGAGCCAAATTCTTCTGCGCATGTGACACACCGAAGGTTTGTAAGTATCCAGCAGCACTTGAAGGGTCTTAGAATATCGCATGGAGCCTCTGAAAAGTTGTGGTCCACAGATGCAATAGTCTCAGTTTCCGAGGGCCACCATCAATAGATGCACTAGACCCTCACTGTGAGCACTGACATGAATGCACGCCATTGATGTACACGCATCCCAGCTGCCGAGCTACTTGTGCTAGACCCGATTCATGAAGTTAATATACATTTCTATGTCCCGCTTCTGCTGAGCCCTCCGAATGACAATTATTGACCACGCTCATCGACGATTAGCTTGGTCTCTCGGAAAGAAGGTGTGCAGAATACAGGTTTAGCTGTCTGAAGCCTACAGCGTGATGCCTGCAATCCACAGCGATAGCATGAACACACTGCAGGAATACGAGGACGAAAACTTCCAAAGTCCATTTCTGCCTACCTTCATCATTTCTGCCTACCTTCATGATGCTGATCGATATATTCCATTTTCATGTGGATTCCTCACGCACGTTCTTCCAGGCTCTTGCAGAGAACCGAAGAATAGTATGTGACTAATCGACCGACATTAGAAACTGCAGCTGCTGTAGTCTTCTTGCTTGGACATGTCTTTTATCTAAGATGGTGCCGAAATTGTGCAAGGTGCGATGCGTGTCCACGGTCTCCCAATGCTCAAAATCCAGCAGCATTGTTTTGTACCGCGAGCAACAGCAACAACAAGATCCACGCAAAAGCTGCCACCGCTACTGCTGTGTGCCACAGCGACAGGGGCATGGTCAGAACACTTGCAGCTGAGAGTTTTGCACCCGTGGTATTGCCTTGCTGCTGCTGCCAAATTGGAGGATCAGTCGCTCCTAATCAAGATTCATATAGCAACTACAGCCCGTGCACACTCTCGTGACAGAGGTTTTGATTCTTGTAGGGTCTACGCTTTGGTGGAGAGGCGCTGTCTTTCAATTTAAATGCCACAGCACAAGTGCCCTCAGCTGGGCTGGTAGGCCAGCAGCAGCTGCTCCTCCCGTGGATCGACGCAGGATGCTCAGATGTTGTTCGGTCATGATGGCAGGATCGCAGGAGCGAATCCACGTGCCCGGCGATCTATAGGTCTCTAGGCATGGGCAGTAACACATTCTTCAGCAGTCTTCGCAGCAAAGCAGTGGCATGCTTGTAGGGACGTTCGCCTATCATCAATTATGCGGGGCAGCCTCTGGGAGTCGGTAGAAGCAGGTGGCCGCTGTTGTGGGCCTCAATGAGGAGGTGCCTTGCCAACTTCGCGTTGAGAGAGGCCTTGACTTTCAGGGTTAGATCATTTGGGGTGTTTTAGCCTGTGTGCAAGTACGAGTTCGCGCGCTTTCACGTAAACACGTCCATCTGCTACAGCCTCCTACTGGTACAGTCGTTGAAGTTTTCACTTTGGAATAGACTGTGGATTTGCTTCCAATCCTCAACAGAATCCAACTTGAGCCGTCACAGCGGAATCTAACAGGGGTTAATTTTCAAGATACTAAATTAATGCTAGTATGTTCTGGTACTACGTTCGTGGCCTCAAAAGGTTGCGAAGCCAGATGCACTGACTATCTTTGGAAGCAATGCAAGAACCTCGCACTCCAAGCACAGGGAGACTTCTGAAATCGCCAGGGAGATATCAGTCGTCACGAGCGCGACATGCCGTTTGAAGACTGCTGGCAGTCACGGTTCATGCTGGCACAGGTTTGTGCTGCTGAGAAGCTTTCAGAGCCTAATGCTGGACACGTGTGCTTCAACGTGCATTTCGTGTCGCCAGGGCCGCTGGCTCCAGAGAACTGAGTGGGAATGAAGGGAAGAAAGAGAACCGCACCCACGATAGCCATAGCCATGGTTCTTCAAGAGTTCGAGATAAGACGCAAGATTGGTGGCGCGTTCAGGGGGCAATTATTCTGGCGGCCAACTGCGCAGACATGTGACCTGCGCTTTGTGATTAGCTACGCCAAATCAACTTTCACTCAGCAAACGTCACACATGCAAACTGGTTGTAGTTGTGTTGGCATGCCACTGGAGCAACGCAGCAGGAAAGCATGCTTAGATAAGGCACCGCAGCAGTTTGAGCATGGAGTCATGCAGTTTCGCTTGCAGCTCCTACTCGCCTGGCTGGCCTTCGCTGAGACCTGTGAGAGGACATCTGTGGGAGTCGTTCGAGCTATGTAACTAGCAGGGCCCTTGCAAGATGTGCACGTCATGCTCACTCGACGGCAACTCCACCGAAAACGCTGTGAAGGCGATGCCCGCTGGGGCAGCACTGGTCCCCTGAGCAGGATTTTTGCAGGCGCCCACGCACAATCTTCATCTCTCATGTCAGAGCCTTGCAGCCTTCCCTAACTGCATGAAAGACGTGGAAGCTGAATTTGGGAGTGCATTGCACGCGACCCTAGCTGATTTTTCAATCCGAATTGTTTGACTTACATGGTGGAAGCCAATTCGAGATGTGTGAATATGTGGAGGTATGACCAGGATGGTCAAATCTACTGCTCGTGCGGCGAGGTTGTCTCGGTGGACGGCAGTGCCTGGCTCAGCCATCGGGGTTGCTACTCACCAAGGGCTACTCACCAAGGGGCCAGGACCCACAATCTTGATGAAAACGGCTTGGATTGAACGATGCAATTCAAGTGCTTTATTCGGTGTGGTCTGCGCTTTGCCACACGCAGCAATAGCAGGAAGTTGTGTTTTTGCCAGAGGTCGTTAGCTATCAGCAGTGAGTCTCTGAGGTGCTTGCCAGTCATGCTCACAAGGCCTGAATGGCTTGATGGCTTTTATTGGCTGCTTTTTTGTTGTGCAAGGGGTTTGTGAGCCGGGACTATGCCGAGAGCACGTCGCAAGAAACAATGAAACATGAGGTAGGTGTCAAAGTTAGCGGCACAGGCGACGGTGGGGCTCCGAATAGACTGTAATGAAATGTGCATAGCAGCCTATGTAGTACTACCAATAATGGTGATAGTAAGCAGGATGGCAATCATATGCAAACGGGAAGGGATATGCAGAAGTGAGTGTTTGTCCCCTGGACAGGTCCGCATGGCCCTATAACACTTTTGAGCAACAACTGGGCATCCCCTACTGCAGATATTTGAGAATCCTGCATTGCCCAGGCAAGGTCTCAGCACTCTTAGCAACTTTGGCTCCGCCTTTCGAAATCACCCCTTTCAAAAACCAGTCCTCCCTTGATCTGAAATATCCCCCCACTTACAGATGTGAGCAGGGCCCTTTGATGCTCACCACGCCTTCCAGCACTGCGGCTTTGGCAGCGCTGCTGCGCCCAAGCCGCTGCCAGGGCCGGTGACATTGGCCACTGGGCACAGAAAGGGCCAAAACTTTAGCTTCCCTAAAGATTGAGTGATACCTTGTTGAGTTACAGTGCTAAGGCCCGAGGCTGTCAAAACTTGGGCGGTACATACAACCTGCTCTACCCAGTCTCAGTTCCTAAACCTTCCTGGGATGTATGCAAGGCATGCGACGCTTTCAGCCTCCGGTTTTCATCCGACCCATCGGGAAAGGAGCGCAGACAAGCCAATTTTTCTGGTAGTTCAATGATGTCTTCACCTCCAAAGCGCAGTCCCACCAACAAGTAGGTTTGGTTTTCATGCCGTGAGGATCAACTGCTGGTCACGAGCACCAGCGGGATCACCAACTTCCTGGGTGGAGGCGCCAATGGGTAGTACTTTGCGGTCGTTGAACTCATAGCCTGCCAGCTCTCTACCTGCGCACCTTTCCAAGCACGCTCCCATCAAGCTTGCCCTTGTGACGGCAAGGCAGAGCGTCGTCAGAGGGAGGATACTTTGTGAGGTGGGAGCCGTTTTGCCGGAAATTGTTGCAGGTCAGCTCATTCTGGGGCAGTGATGCAACCTCACAACTTCAGATCAAGCGGCTTCGCTCAAAGCTCATTGCTTCAAAGCAAAGAGTAAAGAGTGAAAGTTGAAAGCGGCCAATTACGCATGAACCTAGCAATGCCGCAGGATCAGGTGTTTCACGTTTGCATGTAGCCTTATGTTCGAAGCGTTGGATCCTTAGGGGAACAGCATCATTTTCGCAATGCCACTTGCAGAAGCTCTGGACGGCTTAGTGCTTTCTCCGAACCCTAGCTCATTGGCAGGTTTTCGTTTCTACCAAGCGGTTCAAGCCAAAACGAAGCGGCAAGCAGTCGGGAAGTTGCGAAGAACGTGACTCTCTCAGGAGGACCTCTTCTTTGCAAGGGCTTTGTGCAGCAGAAGCTGGGTCCACGTACTCAGACATGTTTCCTGGTAGTAGCTGCTGATGCTACTCTGATCAGGAGGGGAGCAAATTACAGTAACCTCGTTGAACGACGAGTATGCAGTGACCTTCAACGTCACATCGCGCCGAGATTATATCAAGTTTGAAGTGGGTGGCTCCAGAGGCGCGAAGAGTGTACAATACAAAGCTCCGCTAAACATTTCCAAAGTCTGCTCTGGTTGCAGTTCCGACAGGCTTGTCGTCAAACCTCTGGGAGCCTGGCCAGATGGACCTGGAGTTAGAGCTCCTGGTCAATGTCGGTCTCGATCCCTGGCTGGTAAAGATAGACAGGTAGAGCCATGCAGCCATACCCCGGCGAAGGGGTTGTGAATGAGGAGCAGGTGACATAGCCTCAATTTTTTGTGCTAAGGTCTAAGGTCTTAATCGCAACGCATGCAAGATCATGCAAGATCATGCAACCCTACTGAATTAGCATGACCACCGTCAACCTGCCAGAGCAACCTACTGGCTTCCTGAGGACGGCTCTGAAGCCGAAGCGAATTGGGCAGATGCTGGCCAGGCACAGCGAAGATCAGAAAATCCAACAAACCTGCAACGAAGCGTGTGCGAAAGTTTGAGCGGCAAGCCGCTGCCAGGCCTCCCTGCCAGCGCTGCTGGGCCCGTGGGGCGCTGTGGGACCGGAGCAGTAGAGCAGTAGGTTGTCGGGGGTTGCAGGGGTTGTAGGGCTTGAGATGCTCGAGTTTCCGGCAGCTCTGCCAGCTTTGCATTGCATTGCATTGCAGGACTGCTTCCTCTGGACTACTTGGCGGATTGCCAGGCTACGAGTACTGGGCTCAAAGCACGCTGGACCGGCGGGCTGCTGGGCGCCACAGGCTGGCAGACATTGGCAGGTTGTGAGAAGATTTCTAGCTTGGTCTAACCTTGGAAGATGCTGCGGCTGCAGGAGGGCCATCGGGGGCTGTGGCCTTGGCTGCGGCTGCAGACACCGAGCGCTTCAGCCGGGCAGTGGCTGCGATGCAAGGCGCATGGAGCAGGATCTGGCTTGCGAGCTTGCAGCTTGAAACGCTTGTTGGGCAGCGTACTGAAATCCAGCATTATTTTCTAGAAACCTTTGGACTTTAGACTGCATCAATAGTTTGTTTAGACGGCTGCATTAATGGTCTGTTTCGACCGGGAGGATCCAAGCATTGCAGAGTTTTGCCATGAACTTGAACCCACCCTCCCACCCAAAATCTTGAGGCATGCAGATCCCTCCAACGTTTATCAGAGAGTACTATGACGTCTAAGATTTTTTAGCAGAGCGTATGTTCGACCAAACTGGAGGTACCCAGCACCCAGGGCCAAGGGATGCCTAGAGGTCCTGTAATGCCTTTTGCTGACGAGGCAGCGAAGCTCACTGGCTACCAGGGCCCAGGCAGCTACTCTTCAATCTGACTGTGAGCTGTCTGGTACAGGAAGGCTGAAGCTGCAAGTGGGGTTTTGAAAGCTCTGGGGGCTTATGTTTGTGTTTGTAGCTTATCACAGAATCATGTTGAAAGTGTGAGTTAAGTGACGTTGGAGATGCGCAACTTAGAATTAGAAGCCGCAACAGAGCTTGGTGAAGAGACTCTGCTCCTTGCTCAAGGCTCTTGGGTGTTGGCCTGTGGTTGAGACCGACAACATCGGCAGAGGACGGTTTGCAAGCAAAATCACAACAAAGGAAAAACACATCTACGATATTTCGGCGAACGGTTCACTCACCTGTCTGAGACACGACTGCCGTTTTTAAATCCTCATCCGTCCGCTGTTAAAGTAGCTAGCTGCATGGAAGGCAAACTGATGATTGGTCAAGACTAGTTGGCAAGTTGCCGCTGTTCACTGCAGCAAGTCTGAGTTGGGCAGCGGCCCCCCACAGGGACGATTCTCCAGTCCACTCCGGGCTCACCCAAACTCCCTGCGCGCTTTTGAGAGGACTCGACACTGCGGCGTGCGCTTGTTGCCTCCCGGGGCCGGGGCCTCCGCCTCGGAACGCCCGGTGCTGTGCAGGCCAAGGAAGGGGTGCCTGGGAGAGAGTCAGGCTTAGATCATCTTGGATCACCTGCTTCCCCTGTCAGGTGAGTCCCTTCGAGTTGCAGCTTGAGGTTGGAGACTTTGCATGACAATGTAAAGGGACGCCAATGTCGGAAGCGAGTACTTTGAAGTCCTTTCCATTCCCGTGATGTGTGCTGCTGGCTTCATGTGAGCAGTCGAAATCTGCCGAGGCGATGTGAGTTTTTGTAGATGAACATCTGCAACGCGAGTACAGCCACCAAAAGGTCCAAAACGAGCCTTAGTGTTGAATCTTGTGAGTAAACTCCAAAGTATCTTGAATCACAGGCCGGGAAGCTTCAACGCACAGTCTTAGAGAGACAGATGGAAAGTTGAACGACACCCTGCCACCATTTGATGTGAGAGAGGACTACTTCCATATGTAAAGGTGAATGCCTAAGTCCAGCGAGCGGCACAGGTGGCTCGACCGCTTGGCTGCTTGGAACCGGGGAGCTCATTGTTTGAGGCCGCAATGTTGAGGTTTGGACGCGTGCCACATTTTACAATATGTTGCAGACTCCAGCTGGATCCGTGGCACCTTCGTGCATCCAGAGAAGCGCAGGTGGCCTTAGCTTCGGGCAGTTTCGACTCCTTGGGGGCTGGGATGCTGGCGGCTCCGCTAGATTCGAGCGCTGCCGAGGCCCGTAGAGATGGGAGACAGTGTACTGTGTCGCCAGCATGTATAAATTTGTTTTATGACGTATTTTTACACGTGCACTCACGCACGTGCAAGGGATGTAAGTAGTGCAGACATGTGCAATCACATGTTCAGCCTGAGTGTGCATTTGGAGCAGCCGGGGAGTGAAACCAAAGTCAAGATCAGCAAAACCTAGCCAACAGATAGCTATGTCGTCATACCTCCCAGCTTTCTCTTGTCAGAGGCTTTGTTCACGCCGGATGCAGCAACAGCAGGCCCATCCGCTTGAGGGGACTGCAACAGTCAGGGTGACTCCTGGCCTGAGCTATACGTTGCCTCGTCTGTCTTCCAGAGGCTTTCCAAGAGCCAAAGTCTCTGCAAGCATGGTACGCTCAGCGCCTTGCTCCATGCAAGCGAAAAGGCCTTCTGAGCGTCATCAATGCCTCTGCCAGCATCGATGGCTTCACCGAGTTCAGGCCAGACTGTAGTGACAATTTCTCCTTCAGATGTCCGTAGCGTTAGTAGCAGCGATAGCCAGCATGCAGGACAGTCCGACTTGTTATGGACATTCGCAAGTTAGTTTTTGCAAAATCTTGTCTCACCTATCCCCCAAAAGTTTGAGATTGTAGTCGTCGATATGACTGCTGTGGTCCTTAAACCCCCGAGGTTTGGGTTGGCAATGGCAACGTCTCTTCCAGGATTTTGTAAATCTTACCGGAAGATGCGAGTACTGCCAAACGGCATCTCAACCGCTCTCGGACACCTTAGGCGTCTTTATGGTGGACGCCGGAGAGCTATTAAGTCCTTTTCGGCAGAATTGGTCCCCAGAACCACTTGTTCCAGCGATTCTGCTTAACGTTCAGTAGCCGTCCATCCAACAGCTTCAAGCATGGAGTTTTCAAACAATGAATTTCTTTGCGCGGGTCATCAGCGGCAAGATCTTCCGACTTCAGCTTCGCTTTGAAGCGTGAGGATTCATGTCATGACGCTTGAGATGTTGAAGGATCAGGCTTTGTCTTCACGCTTGATTGTTGAACTTACGCTTTACTGCAGTGATGGCTCAACTAGCACGCTTTATGGTGGCGCCTACCACCAACGATGCCAGACATGGCAAGCTGCGAGATCGAGGTTCTTTCTATCAGAACCTTGTCGTTCTTTAGTATGTCTGCAAGCATCAGCATCACTTTTTTGCTCCCATGCTTCATGAAGTTGGGCGGCTTAGTTTGGCAAGTCCAAGAAAGGTTCAGTCAGTCTAGTCAGGAAGATTTGCGCTGCCCTTTAGAGTCATCAGGTCATTAGCTTAGCTCATTGCCCAGTATACATGGCCTGCACGGACACGGGCGCACGGTTTCCCGTGCTTCAATCGCTCATGATTCTGTGCTGCCTCATGACCATACCACAGAGTTCGTCGGAGAATCAGACAATGTAAGCCTGCGACTGCTCCATTGCTAGATCTGCTCAAGGCTACTAATCCTAGTACATGTAGGTATTTAGCATTGATAACGAGGCTTCGGTCCGTTGTCGAAAGTCATCCATTTCCTGGGGAGCTGTTGGCTGAAACGTTTGGTTTCTGGCCGGATTTAGAAAGCAGGTCCCTCGTAAGCGTTCCCAGAAATCACCGAAAAGTGTGCCATATTGGGGTTCTACTTGATGCTCACTTCGCTTCGCTGCAGGTCGGTCTTCGCGCAAAGGCTGATCATGTTCTAACTTATTCTGAATGAGGCTCTCTCAGGCTCTTCCAGGCAGCAGTAGAGTGACAGATGTTGCAGCTGACTTGGGGGTTTAAGGCATCTAAAGATTGAAAAGCAGGATGGTAAGGCAGGCAGGGGAGCCAAAAAGGAAGCAGGAGGCTGGGACTAAAAGAGGAACTCACGGACGGAAGGAAGGACCTGGACAGCACGACAGACTTAGTTGCTGGAGACCTGCGGATGCAACCACAGAGTGGTACAAGCAGGAAGAGTGCTTTGGGGGAGCCGAAGTATCTGCCACAGTAGCTTCCTTCATGTTCATCGGCCTGAAGCAACTGCCGTCTGCAGTCAAGCAATTTCCAAATCCTGCGCGCACTACGTGTAATTCAGAAGACCTAAATACTCCTTTTTGCACATCAAAGAGGCCAAGCTGCAAGCATACACCCCAAAACAAATGAGCCCTGCCATGCAGCTCCCTTTTACATTACAGAAGTGCTTCACTCCTGAAGCGACAAGAGGCACGGAACCACCGAGGCGACGGGACGGCCCTGGAGTTGTGCCGCCTTCCAGCCCTGGACGACGCGATGTGGGCCGAGGTGCAGTCTATCTATGCGCTGGATTCGCGTTCTAAATCGCACAACGAATACTGAATCTGAAAGAATGATAAACAAAATTCTTGGAGCAAAAGTGGGTTTCTAGAGCTAGCTGAGAGTCAAAAGGATAAATGTTAAATGTGCAGGAAAAGAAGGCTTTCTTCTGGACACGGGCCGAAAGGGAGTTCCAAGATTAAAGCTGAAAACACAGCTGTTTCGGCTGCGATCCTCTGATCGGCGGAGAGGTGACGGTTGGACGTTTTTGTCCAGTGCAAGTTTACGCGTCGGATTCGGAGATAGTTGACCGTCTTAACTTTGGCCCCAAGACCTGCTCGGAAGCAGGTAATGCTAACAAAAAGTCTTAGAACAAGAAGGCCTGGCTATTTCTTGGAAGGCAAGAAGACACCTGCTTTTCTGCTACTTTTTGTTGGGGGGTTTGCATGGTTTAAGGTGGCCTGGAAATTGGAAACCTGGTTTCTGTATCAGAAACGTTTTTTGCAACAAATACTTTGAAACCCGGCCGTTGAGAATTACCTGCTTTGAAGCAGGCTCCGGAAGACCCAGGTGTCGATCCTAACTTCAACCCACACTTCAATCAAGAATACGCCGGGTTGAAACCAGTCAGCCTGCCTGCGCCGAGAGCAGGTCAAGGCCTATGTAGCGCGCAATCCAGAAACTGCACCTGGGCTGCGCTAAAGCGTGAGTTGTTCAAATGTGGGCCACACGGAGTGTTTGGGATGATGCCTGTGACGTGGGGGGATAGATCCCCACCATGTGGTCCCCCGCAGTGCCTTGTTGTTCTCATGTCACCTCTGTTGTGGCGTCAGTGGAGCTGAAACAGCAACTCAGCTTTACAAGACTGGAATTGACAAGGCGAAGGCTATGCAGGGCTTTGCCAGGAACCCGGAGGCCGGGCTCTATCAAGTAGGACACCATGCTACCAAATCCATGCCTTTTCCTGATGGCAAGGAAGGTAATTCCTTTTTCCACATGTCAGTAGGACTCACAAGTGCCCACTCTCAGAGTCGCGCCATGCAGCTTTGGCCAACGCTGTCGTCTGACTAGGCCATGCAGGGTTGGCTGCAAATGCGAGCAGCTGTACCTCGACCAGCATCCCAGAAGTATCCAATTCAACGCTCAAGATGTACTGTATACCAAGCTTGACTCAGACCGGGACAGCATGGCCTCAGGTCTAAGCTCACTTGATATTGCCGAAAGGCCACAGCGTGTGACTCTAATATTGATCCGATCCATTTATCTACAGGCATTCCGTGTATATGTTTCTCGAGGCATGTCTACAGAAGGACGACGAGCAGCTAAGGCTGAGCACTACCAGATCGCCCTGGACCGCCCTTGGTCTGCAGCGGGCAATATTAGCCAGCTAGCCTTCCAAGACTGTAGGCAGAGGCAATTGAGGGAGTTCAAAACTACCATGGACGAACTGCATACTGTAAGGCCGTAAGGGGCCATTATGAGCATCGCTTCCTCATCCCAGGTGACCTGGAGCTGCACAACTTGATTGAGGCCCTCGAGGCTGATGAGGTGCGCTTACTGGCGTACTGGGCCTCTGATGTGGATGCTCTTAGACGTTGTAATGATTAGTCTCAAAGTACAAGCCCGACTAGTAGGATGAAGATCTTATCTTTCTAGCCAGGCTAGTTGTAGCCAACATTCGCAGGTGCCGCTTCTGATTATTCAGGCTTAAATCTTGCCTCTGAGGAGCTGGCACCTGTCTTCATGGACCTGCGAAAGAATGGCATGGAGGCCTGGGGCAGGGGGCATTCTGGGACACCAGCAGTAATCAGTGATTTCCGGGGCTGCGCAGCACGGCTACAATGCTCGTACCGGTGCCCTTGTCATCCTTGCTGTTCTCTTTGCAGTTGCTACTCCGTGTTCTCCTGCAATGCTTCTTCAGGTTTTAGCAGTGCTCATGGACAAGTGAACAAAAAGTGGGATTACATTGTTAGCACAAAAGGTTGACGCACAGAGACCAAAGACGCACCTGATTGGCAGGCTGCCATGAAATATTCAGATGAGGCGCTGATGCTCAAGATCAGCCGCTGGGCCAATCACAAGTTCATGGTTGAAGAAGGAGAGTTCGCAACACGCTTTGCAGCTGTGGTGCCGCATCTTTTGCCCCCCCCCCCCCGATGGGGAACCGGCGCTCCCCAACAGCAGCTGCAGCCGTTGTTTCCTCGAAGCCGTGCTACGAATTGCATGTCGCATATCCTGCAGACTGGTACTGCTTTGATGGCTGGCCAAGGCAAGAAGTTGCGAGAGTATTTGGGACAGTGGGAAGCGAGCTTTGGCTGAAAGCGACCAAACGGCTCCTGACTTGCTTGCTTAGGCTAAGAAACAGCAGTGGAGACAGGATTGAATCCTGTCTGTAGCTAGACATAGCAGCCCTGGGCTCCATGGGGCATTGCTGGAGTTGTAAGCGCTCAGGATCCTACGCAAACTCGAGCAGATGACTTATCCCTTACACCAGGCAGGGCATGTCCATCAAAATGCATAGGGATGCCAACCGAATCTATACGCATCAGAAAAAGCAGGGCCTTGTTCTTGGGCAAGGCTTTAAAGCTTCCATGCTTCCCCAACTTGACCTTGCAATGTACATGCCAAGCAATTGAGCTGGTTGGTTTTGGGGACAGCTTTCAGCCTCCCCACTTGCAGGTTGCCAAAGAAGGCGACTCACGACTGCTCCAGCTCCTACTCAAGTAGCCGGGCTCGAGAGAATCAGACAGGAGTTGGAGACTCCTGGACGTAAGTTCGAGTAACTGACCCCTCACTCATCTTGATAGACATGCCATCGCAGTCCTTTCTGGGGTTCCACATAATTGGATGTTGGCCATCTTGGAGGCTAGCAGGGTCTCGTCTGTTGACTCTTGAGGGCTCGAGATTTAGGCAGCCCCTTAGCAAAGCCATGTCCATCAGTTTTGTAGGCACCAGCTTAGGCGCCGTGAGAATCGCGAGGAGCCCGTGGACTACCAAGATTCCAAGGCAATGCTGTTGTGGATGTTGACGCTGGAAGCTTTTCTTGAGAAGTGGTGGTTTCAGCCTGATTCAGCGGTTGCTTCATTCACTCATGGCTTCTTGCCTGCAGGGCATCACCGCTTTGGGCTATGCGATCTGGGCCGGACACTTGGAGGCCACCAAGCTCCTAATTGAGCATGGCTGCTTGGACTTGGCTTAGCGGGAGAGATCGCTGAATGGGTTTCAGGTAAGTTCAATGCAGAGGTGACGTCCTCGTGTTGCTAAAGTGCAGGCTGGAACAGGGTAGATCTCGGAGCAGTTGTACAACTGCTGTTGCGGTTGTTGAGATTGCCCTCCTTCCGCAACTCATAGTCAAGCTGAGGAGCAGATGCTCTGCTAGTCGCGCCTGGGACTGGCAAGGGGGTTGTGGCTTGTTCCGTCGAGAACCCATAGTCATCATGCGGCTTGACGTTGTTGAGAGCTGGCTCTGGCGCACCCCACCCTCCAAACGCGTCATCAGGACAGCTTTGATAACACCTGCGTCCACTACGCAGCGGGGTACGGACATGCAGAGCTGCTGCTGGCAGCAAATGGAACTTGCAGCCCCGTCTTTTGCATCCTGTGTGAGGTTTTGTAGATTGCAGGCATGAGATGTGGTGTCAGTTTGAAGCATTTGGTTGTTGTGTCAGGTTGGAGTATTTGCTCGAATTTGGCTTCAGCATGCACCGCACTAACGCGGCAGGCAAGCAAATGGCACACTCACGGATGCATGCCAGGCTGATTACTAGCTTGGATGCGGCTGCAATCTTGCCATAGGTCTCACACCCATGGCTGTGGCAATGCAGAGCAATCAGGACCGGGACGCGGCGCAAAGTTCATGCATTTAAGCCTGTTGGGATGGTGTGTAAGAGCTTAATGATGAGTCATCACAGTCATTATTGGACAGTGATCTGCAGGAGGCAACGATACTTGTCCTCGACACTTTCGGAACGGTTTGAGCGCTTGGCCGTGGTGAAGTTTGCTCCAAGGTCTGGCCCTGCCGAATCACAGTTTGTGACCGCAAGTACCTAACAATGCATCGTTTTATCTTGTTGTTCAGTTGCTGCAAACAACCTTCTGCAGGAGCACTGCATGCAGGGCTTTGGCCCAGAATACGCTGGACATGATCAGCAAAGTGCCTGACAATTTCTGACACATTTGTTGATACAGCCCGCTGACTTCAGCTGCAGCTGCAACATGGGCATTTGAAAGACAGTTTGGGAAGGATCCGTACTCTGCAAGCTAGTTCATATTGATGTGGGCTGGCCATGACCCATGCGGATAGGGTGGTCCAAAGCATCAAATGCCCTCAGCACGGAAGTGCAAGCGACGACGACGGTCACTCTTCTTAGATGGCTGTCGTAGCTGTCTTCCAACCTGCTGATTGGCGCGGACTAGCTTCAGAATGATGTGCTGCAAGATGCTGCCAGCCGACATTACACACAGATATGCAACTGCTCATTTTCCGCAACATAGGTGTAGGTGATGTCTCGGCTCTTGTTCTCGGAGTGTCGGCTTGTCAGCTGAGCGTTGTGTGCCAGATGCCCAGACGCTTTTATCATAAAGCCATGCGCTTTCCACAGCTGCTCGCAACCCGGGAAATGCACTTTCTGGACATCTGTTTCCTCTGTTCCTTCCAGGTGACGTGCACGGGCCAGCGCCATGTCCAGCAGCTGATCTGATACCTCTTTCCTCAAGAAGGTTACTTGATGTGCAGTTCGGGTACATAGATTGAGCTTGCAGGCTTACAAGTCTGTTTTCGTTAGGCCAAGACAGGTCATTGCCTACTTAACTATGCACTGTCAGTCTTTGGGCAGCGCAGATTTTCTCAGCACGGCCGAGAGCGATTAAAGGCGCATTCTGCATTTGGTTTCCTGGACTGTTTCTCCGATGCTCGAAAATATCGTTGGCAGTCGTGGAGGCTTCAAAACGTTGCTTTCAAACTGTGTTTTGCGAACATGATGCCTGAAACCGGGCATGCCAGATGATGGTCATGGGGCAAGTCGTTTTTCCAGAGGCACAAGTCAGCCCTTTGGGCCGTCCCAGTCCTTTCAAGCCTCTCAAAGTTATGTTACAATGCTGTGTCCGTTTGAACGTGGCCAGTGCTGTCCGCCAAGTGGCCCATGTTGGTTGGTACTCAATTCCTTGTCAAGCATCTTGTCAGGGGACCTGGCGTTGAGAGCACAGCCCGAAGGACCTAGTCCTACATTTGTGTTTGCAGTGCAGCCTCAATTTCCTGAAAGCTCCTGCTCTCGTTTTTCCCCCCAGCGGGGGATCGGCAAAGCCTAAATCGACTGCTGCGGTGCAGGCAGAGTCAGGCATGTGAGGGAACTTTTCAGTACCAGAGCGATCTCTTGAAGGGCTCTGGCTGTCGCGGTGGGCAGTTTCGTGGACTTCAGCTGTGGGCAGGATAGGCTTGCCTCAGTTCTTGAGCTGCAGCCTCCATGCGGGCTTCGTTTTGGTGTTGCCGGGTGAAGCGCAAGGCAAAAAGCCTTGCTATGAGAAGTCTCTGCAAGAGGCTTTGCACAAATTGTGCTCTTGCATCTGCTCAGGCGAGAGCACAAACCTACCTGATCCTTCCAAAGTAGTTGCGAGGCATCAGTTAGATGGTTGTGGCTGCCCCAAGACAGGGAAAATTCTTGCAAATACATTGCAAAGGTATGAATTGCAGATGTTTGTGTTCGCAGTTCTCAACCAGACGCCATCACTCAAGCGTGTTTGATTGATAAGAATGAACACCAACAGTTTGGATCTGGATGCAATCTTGGGGCAGCTTCTGTATGAGGACCTAGTAGGTGCTGTGGAGAAGTGCCTTGGACGACCCAAAAGTAGCAGCTGCATGCAGTCAGGGGGCAGGATGGATACCGGTGACCAAATTTTGGGCCCGTCAAGAGTGCGGCATCCAATTTGGAGGGTTGTGGGGCAAGGGTAGCGAGGCCTCGTCGATGTGTTGGCTATCAAGCTGTGAGTAGCGCAGTGGTTCGTGGACCCAATACCAAATTTTTCATCTTTGAGATTCTGCTTACTAGTATGCTGACACTTGTCATCATCGAGATATTCTCATTCTTGCTTATGATGATGAGGCCCAAGCCTAAGACCTAAGACGAGTCCGCAATTCTAAGCCCTAAGCCCTAGACCTTATATAGACCCTACATCCCAAATCCCAAGCCCTACATCCTATGCGGACCCTAAACCCGAAATCTCGCACCCCATGTAGAGACTTGGACCAGGCGGCTCCAAGTGGGCAGCGAGCTCCTGGACTTCGAGCACCTGGAGCCAGTTGTGGGGGGCCAGTGGCGGCTTTTGCTGGGCCGGCGAGGCGCTGCTGGAGATGAGCCAGAAGCATGTAGGGCTGTAGGGCTGGTTGATGGGGATGACCTGAGGATTATGGAGGTTTCAAGCCGAAAGCTAGGGCAACTTAAGCGTCTGCTGCAGGGATCCCTTACAGAAGCTAGCCCTTTTTTTGTCCCGTATTAGTGGATTTTTGGAACTACCAAAACAAGGTACTCGCGACATTTGTGAATTGATATGCTGTTCATTCAGACTCGAACTAGACCAGCAGGCGGTGAAATCCAGGTTACTAAAGCCCTGATCCGCCTACATGCGCACATGCTCAATTGCTGTAGTGCCGATGCTAAGAAGGACTTTTTCTCCAGTGCTTGCAAACACATGTTGTTCCGCATTTCTGTGACGAAAACTTGACACTGGTCTCCTCATTTTGTCGCATGAATGGCCTGAACATCCCCTTCTACCTGTGTTTGTTTACGCAGGGCTGCTCGGCACGAGCCCAACTTACTCGGCGGCTGGAAGCACGGTGCATCTGTTGCAGCTGGGCCTGAAGCACTGGGCTTTCAGTATGGGTGCTGGGGCTTAGACTCAGACTATTTTGGGGGACTTGGCTTTCATTTATGATGCAGTTCTTTGAATTCATGGATTGGGCCCATAAGAAGTGATTCAAGATGATTCAATATCTCCAGCGTACTTGTCCCGGCAGCGTATCATGTGGTTGTCAGGCTTTTTCACAACAGCCGGCCGCTGCTAAGACCTGGCAGCCCAGCCTGGCAGGCCAACTGAGTGGGGAATGTCTTGCTTCTGCGGCTGGGCCAGCTTGGTATCACATACTATGCTATAACATTATAGCACCTTTTGATGCACTAGAGAATATTATGATATACGAATCAGATTTGTGCAGTGAGGGTGCCAATCTGGTGATCTCCGTTGAGTGACCCTGAATGACATTGAGTTTGCTGCCAGGAAGCAGTCTCGGACTGGGCCCAGGACTTCTTCGCGTGTTCTGCGCTCACGAAGTACAGCTAGAGCAGTGCCCTGGAAGATGTGTCCGCTCCAGAAGAATGCCTCCTAGCGAGTTCTTTGAGTGTTTCGACGCGCAAGTGCACTAAACTCCGATTATGCTGTGTTCTTCTGCTTGAGACTTCGACCCCGCCTGCACATGTTCCGCAAGCCGTCCATGAGAGGACGCCTCGCCCAACACGACACTGCTGGCCACTGGAGAGATGTGTGCCGGGGCACTTGGACGGCGAGGCAACCCTGGAGTGCCGTTTGAGCAAGCCCCTTGAGGTCTCAGGTCTGCGGAGGTAAGCTTTGTTTCCGGTGCAGGCTGGGTACAGCGGAGGCTGCTCTATGATGCGGCGCGGGCTGCCGGCTCTTTGCGTCTGGCGGGACAGCTTGGGGAGAGCTATGATTCTTGGCTTGGAAGGGCCTGGTGCGAATACATGAATACGCAGACCGTTTAGCAACATGTCATGTAGACCTGCATGTAGATGTCAGCTTGCTTTACATGACAAGCAGCATTCTTGAAGGCAGGCCTGTCCCATGTAAGAAGCTAATGTGCGAAGCTAGGCCTACTACACGGGCACCCCCCTCAAGCGCGGCCCGGTGCGGCGCTTCGCTGGCAGCGACCGCTGGGCAATTCAGGATGGAGAGTGGGACATGTTGAACATGCAGCTGTAGGGATTCAATTTGTAGCAGTTGCATTCTTGGGTTCAAACTCACGGAAAACAGAAGGCCGTCAGCCTTGCTTGTGGCTGTGCAAGCCCTGGCAGCAGGGCTTTCGGACTCCAGCAATCCGGCAGACGAACGTTTGATGATGAGCCGCCCGCTTGTCAGGAAACCGCAAGGTGTAATTTGCAAGTGAAGAAGAGACGCAGCACCTAATATTCATTCGGCCAATACCCAGAGGCCAAGCTGACTTGTGAGTGTAAACGGAAACTACTGTACTATATGAACTACATACTACATACAAGCCAAAAACATATCAAGACGTTGATCACATGTAGAAACTGCGAAAGCCAAAACAAAGTCCAACCACAAGCCAAAAGACAAGCAAAGTGACAGCCTGACAACAGCTTCAGAAGCTGGCTTCCTTTCAGCGTCAATTTCGGCTTTCTTGTAGCTTTTACTCAACTTCATGGTTATTTGAGAGGATAAAGGTAGCTACATGTAGCAGGTTCCAGCAGCCTGGCCTCGGATGCACCAGACATAAGAGGAAGCTAGAAAACGGCTTCAAAGAAAGCTGCAAAAAAGCTGAATCAAGCTAGATACAGGTTGAGTTCAGCCAAAAGTCAGCCAACCAAAGGCCAGCGATAGACTATGTCAGCAATGATAACGAGTGTATTGAAATCAGGATTGCAAGAGTTGTCATCCTCGCTCTCCTTTGAATGGGGTAGACAGGCAGAGCTCGATGCCGCGTCGCCGCTGTATATGGAAGGTGCGCGCCCGAGTGCGGAAACCAAGTAGCGCAAAGGGAGGAGGCTTGGCGCATTTTTTGGGGTTGAAGGAACTAATACTATTTACTATTACTAGTACTATGACTATTACTATTACTATTACTACTGCTAGGTTGATCCAGGTTGGCATTCTTGACTTTCCCTGTCAGAGCCAGAAAGCCGCTGCTAAGGCCATCACTGGCTCAACGAGTCTTGGCTGAGTTGCAAGGAGTTGCAGTACCCAAAGTCCCATAGTTCTAACTCCTGTAGACATCATCCCCTTTCTAGGCATTGTCAATGTTTATCGTGGTGTTGCATCACAAGAGCCAGCTCCCAGGCCTACGAGTTTGGCTCTTTCCACTTGACGGAAGATAGCCCGACAGGTGCCGGGTCTTTGGGTTTGCCCGTTTGATGCGGACAGGGATGAGCATGCTGCCAAAGCATGTACAACACTTCTGGCCTCCAGGATCAAAGCCAGATAAGCCAGGGTGTTTGGCCTGAAGGCTTCCAGCTTCTGCTGCCATTGTGGTCATGACTCTACAGTGGGCTTGCGCTAGGCTGCTGTAATGTTGATCCAGAGGCTCGATGCTGTCATCATGTAACTAAGTTTGTTTTTCGCACTGGATTTCTGCCACGCAACCTACGGTACAGGTGTTTGTGCAGTGCAGTGATGGCGACGAGGAGAATGATAATGATAATCATGATGATGGTGATACCGATGATCCTGATGACAACGATGACCATGATGATGATGTTGATGATCGTGATGATGATGTTGATGATGGTGATGATGATGACCATGATAACAACGATGACAATGATGATGTTGTTGACTATGTTGATGATGAGGACGACGTAACTTATGCAAGACAATCCCAAGGTGAAAAGAACTCCCACCATAAACTACTTGGTAGCATCCCATGAACGCTGAAGGTAGTTAGCAGTTGCATCTCACAAGCTTTGCTGATGGTTTTCTTTCTACATGCAGTTGGACACGGCTCCACGGGGCATTCCAAAAAAATGTCCCGTGTCGGGCAACTTCTATCTGAAGGATCCAGCATTCCTACGAGACAACAGTGTTGAGACAACAGTTTCGATATCATTGACAAATCACATTGTCAGAGTGCATAGGAAACCCCACAGATTCTCACTTGGCAGGCAGCGCTCGGGCAACTAGCAGCGATGAGGTTGAATGGCTTATGGCACCTTTCCACGGCAGAACCAGTGGTTCCCCAGGAGACACAAAGAAGTTAGTGAAGCTCTAAGTTTACACGAACGAACTTTGGACAGGGGATTGGTATGCTGAGGAAGCGTTGTTGCGCTCAGCTTCAAAGATGTCTTCAACTTTATTTACTGCTTGCAAGAAGACAAGAAGTGGCTGCGATATCACGACATATCACGACCACATTTTGAAATGGGTCATTGCAGGCGGCCTAATTTTGCCGCATCTATGATAATGTAGGGCGACGCTAGCACATGTGCAAGACGGCCCTCGAAGTCATGGCAAGTTGCGCTGCTTTAGAGCTTGCTTTCAGTTGTCTTCGCTGACGTGTTGTGTTGAAAAAGTGTCGGATTGAGGAAGGGGGGGAGGGTCTTTGTGACCCTTTTATGGGCCACATGGTCTCTACAAAGGACTGTCTGCACAGAATTTTTGTCTACTAGCTGCTTTGCAGCTCAGCCCAGGCAAAGATGGCGGCCTTGTATGGTACTCTGGAGCTCCGGGGGAGCCCCACAGCCTTGGAGGCAAGCAACCAGATGTCAATGCAACCGCGGAACCCAAGGTTGGCCACCTGCTTTGCAGAGACAAGCTTAACGACAATTTGTTTTTGGTGGTCAGCAGGTCATCAGGGCAATACAGCAGGCATGTGCATGGGCTGGGCTACCATGCTATCGCTTGGTGCCTGGCATCCCCTGCGCCAGGCCTCGCCAGCACTGGCCTCGGCAGGCCTCTGGGCAGAGGCCAGGCGTTGAGGGTGTTTCTGGCTCAGATGGGTTGAGCCACCAACTAGAAAGATGTGGAGAACTGACAGCACTCGGTTTTGTTGGGATGAGCTGCTGCGAAGGCGGCGCGACAAGGTTGGCTGCCAAAGACTCTGCGGCAGGCGGGCAAATCACTCGGTAGACCTCGATGTTTTTGTAGAAGGGCTACTGTGCAATGGTTTGGCTGTGCAAAGGTTCTTGCATCGAAGTGCAGCTCGGGTCCTCACTGCAGCCGTGACGGCTTCTACCGCATGGCAGGCTTGGCTGCCAACTCAACCACAAATCAGAATCTTTTTGCATCCTTTTTTCCCGCCGGCAGGCATCTTTGCCGGCAGTGGGTCGCTTGCAGCAGTGCGCTTTCGGCCGATGGAGCGCAAGGCGGGGTGCTTCAGGGGTCTTTTGAGAGTTTGCTCAACGACCCTGGAAGCAGGTTGAATTTCTGCTTGCAGATGGCTCGACATCAGGTGTGCTGCGAGACTGGGCAGACCTGAAGTTGTTGCACTTCACCAGAAGGGTTCATGTGACATGTGCTTGCAGTGGCCGTATGTATCCTGCGCCCCAGACATGTCGGTCACGACGAGTTTTTTTTGTTGCGTGCATAGCACTTTTGCTGACTGGTGAATCTCTTAGCAGCTCTTGAGCCCTACCCTGCCGAAGTCCGCAATGAGCCATTGATGTGAGGGCCTGACTGACGGTGAATGCCCAGGAAACCCGTGGCATCGTCAGGCGCTACACTTCGAGCTTCGGGTCCTCTGGCAACAAGCGAGAGTGCACTGGAGTATGGGAGGTGCAGCAAACTAGAGCCGCACCAGGGAAAAACCGAAGTAGGCGACAGACATACAGGCGTTGGTGAAGTGCAGAACTGCCGCGGTCATAGCAGATTCTTGCTGCCTGCGTTTCCAAGCTCAACTGAAAGCACGCACCAATTTCCAGTTCAAAGCTGCACACCTGAAGCAATGCCTCCAGCTGACCTCTGCATCCAGAGCTTTGTCAGCGCCTTGCTGCAGTGCCAGTGCGCTTGACCCGTTGAATGCTCCTTTGCAGGGCAATCTGCATTGCGCCGATGTAAGAAAGTGCTTGGCACTTCAGACTTTGTAGTCACAAGAGGCGAAGCACACAGCTACCTGGTGTAGTAATTGGGCCCAGGTGTTGCCAGCTTTCGATCTAGACCACCGAAAGCCCCTGCTTCCTGCACAGCTACATGGTACGCACATGGGACTTGCACACCACTTCACAGATTGATTGCCTGCTGAAGTGTGAGCCACAAGCCCGCATAAATTTCATGACAGCCAAGACTTTCGCTCTTCGGTGGCTCGCACAACACCTCGGAGCTGGCAATCAGCGGAGGCGGGTTTCACAGTGGCGAAAGGTGATTGAAGCAGTAGGTGCGAAGCTGGGCTATGGCTCCGGGTTCAAAGTTGACTTAGGATTCTCAGGTGATTCTGATTCACAAAGGAAGCCAACACATGTTCAGCCAAGTTTGTTTGGAGTCGCCAGCAGAAGGTGCAGGTAGGAGGAGCAGCAGGAGGAGAAGGGAGGACTACGACGACAATGGCGGTGGCAGACGACGATGCATGACCACGGACAACTACTAAAGACCACCCATGGCCTCGGGCGACCACTGATGAACACGCGCAAACCACGGACGACAACGGACGCACGCAGACGATGACGGCAAGGATCATGATGACGTCGGTGACAGCGACTGCGATGGCGACGACGGCAAGGATGATGCAGCATAAGCCGCTTATCCGGGAATGAACGCCAGACTTTATGATCCTCGATAGGTCTATCTAGTCTATCTGCACATTTGCTTCTGGAAGCTTCGGTCCATTGCAGGAGACTTCAGCTTTCGCTTCGAAGCTCTCGTGGATCTCACTGGCCGCCTGAGCAAGGCCCTTTTGCATTGTTCGTTCCCATCAGAGCATGTCACCGCAATATGCTCTTCCTTTAGGAGTTGTTAGGAAAGATGTGCGACGCAATGCCCCAGGCAACCTGGGCCTTGCCGTCTGGGCTTGTGGAGTTCACGCAGGCCTGCATCAAAGTAGCGACCGGAAACTATAGAGTAGATCCACGGATGCTCATGGACATGGGTCCAAGGTAGCCTCTGGCTACTCGGGGATCCTGATGCTTGGCATGTTATCTCTAGCAGTTGTGCGCTGTACTTTCGACCCTTCAAAACAGGATTGTTCTGCCTCGCTGAACAGTTTTTTTGCGATCCTTTGTGAAGGCCAAACCTTGACAGGGGAACTGAAACATCCCGGACCCATCCGGACCCAATTGCTGGAAATCTGTGCATTCTGTGCTTGTTTGCTTAGGATGAATATGACTGGGGATGGTTTGGGGGGGCTCCTGCTCCTGGAGCTCTCAGCTGGCGAGGGGAGGCAGCTCTTTTGCAAAAAGCTTGCTTGGCTAGCTGTGGAAACTCGCAGCAATTTCCAGATTCAACCGCGTTACTTTGTTTCAGATGTCGCAGAAGCCAACGAGCTCAGGATGCCAATGCGATTTGCTGTCAGGCTTCTTGACTGGATGAGGGCGGAACAAGGAATGAGTTGCGATCAACACTCTTGCTGTGCAAGATCAGATTCAGATGGTTGTGTTTGGATGCCAGGGTTCAGGTCTTGAGATGTTGCAGGACTTAGTGGCACCAGTTCAGGCTATGAGTTCCGTCTTGTATTCCAATGTAAATGAAGTCAGCAGCGCTGGTGACTTAAACTTAGAGAGGTCGACAAGGATTGACCACAGGCGGCAGGTACCTCTTATGCTGGGTCTCCTGCACCGAGGAATAACTTCATCGGGAGGTGGGCTGTCTGGCAGCACAGTCCTGTTGCTTGTGTCCATGGCAGTCTGCTGTTGGATTTCTTGAGTGGGTTGGAGAAATGACAGCGGCCGATGCCCTCGAGCCTCAGTCACCAACTTCGATGACGCACCTCCCCTGCGAGTGATTGGTCATGCTATGACATGTCCACCAAAACCACCTACCCTAGTAACTCCTTCATCAGGCGGGAGGTCCTGCTGGCATCTCACGAGGAGGCGGAGGAGAGCTTTTTCCCATGTTTGTGCAGTCAAGTTGAGTCTTGAAGCTGGATAAAGCGTCAGCAGATTAAGTGGGTTTGAAGGGAAGAATCCTGGAGGCTGTTGTGTGTGTGTGTGTGTGTATTTTTTTTAAAATTATCTTTTGCTCAAATCCCTTGCAGTAATCCCTTGGCTTCTTCTGAGCGTCACGTGTGCATGAACATCGAGTTCAAGGTGTCCTCCAGTGTGGACACAAGACGCCAATCTTGGCAAATTCTTTGTGGGCGTAGAGTGCAGCCGGGCATTCGCTGAGCTTGCAAAGCCTTAGGCCTTTCGCACATCCCTTTACCGCAGTTGCCATTTTCTAGCGCTGCTACCGCGCTCGACTGCAAGCCAGCTCTTGCAGGAGCTGTTCGCCTCTGAGTTGAGCCTCCTGGAGCCGCAGGCGACGCTGCAGGCAGAGCGGAATCCCCATGACTTCCATTGCAGTATGAGACTGATTGAGTTCATGGTTTCAGACCTGCCTCCTTTGCATTTGACACGGACAGGATGAAGATTTGCGGATCAGCCGAGTCTCTGTGGGACTGCTGGGTGCCAACGCCAAGGCCACCACTTTGAAGCCTCAGCCTCTTTGGAGACCGACGGGACAGTGGGATTCACTGGGTGGTAGGAGTGCGAGTCTGCTGATGGCTTGAGGGCCGAAGCCCCTTAAATGCTGCTATAAGTCTATCTCTGCAATCGGTTTCCAAGAAGGCCCTTGGGTTTGGAAATGGCTTGGCAGGATATGCAAGATGCAGCCCATCTGCGATTTTGGCTTGTTGTTTCTGACTTGAGCCCTGGTTTCTGGCTCTCGCAGAGCGCAGGCAGCAGTTCGAGTTGAGAATGCAGTGGCTGTGCAGAATGCCGGATGCCTGGTAGTTTGCTTCTGATAGCAGATGTCAGGTCCTGCGGGGCATAACATGCGAATCAGAGTTGAACAGGAAGTCATTTGTGCATACTGGACGCACGCGACCTTCCAGACTGCCATAGATTTACCAAGCGAGCACTAGGTGCTCCTGCTCCTGCTAAAAAAATCAGAGCCTGTGCCGACATCCATAATCAGGTCTTGTCACCATTGGCAAGCCCCACCTTCCGCATCAGGGATAAGACCACAGGAGAGGCAAGCGGGTGAGTTGGCTATCTGCCAGACTGTGAGAGCGCAATCTGACTGATCGCATGTGGTCGTTGCATTTGGTTGGCGATGCATCGCATTAGTGTCTGCGTTGGTTTTTATACACCGCCGTGCAGTAGTATCTGAAGTTCCGCTACCGCGGCCTCAAGCACCAGATATGAAGCCTCCTACACCTGATCGTAGCTATCGTGGTGCCTGCTTTCAGCAGGTCAGATCGAGCATGACCGTCAGCGGCTGCATCCCTCCTCGACACATGGCTTGTAAAGGGAAGTTTGGCCTATTATAAGGGTACCAGGTATGGTTTTGAACAGTCCTGTAACAGAAACTAGCTCAGGTGCTAATGCCCTTTTTCTGATTTCATTCTCAGCCAGTTTGGTTGCTGAATCACCAAGAAGATCAGAAGAGGATCACTCTGACCTCCTTCCCTTAGCTCAAACTGGTTGCCCCTGGCGCTTCATGGCTCTTCAGATAATCACTCACAGGTACATCACACGTGAGATCAACCGCCTGAGTTGCTACCTTGAAACAACACTGCACAAGGAACGCATGACTTCTTACCCCCAGCTGTCCCCCCCCCGGATTCAGCATGAACGTCTTGGCACAGCGCAGGGCGCGCTGGAAGCATTGGCTTAGAACAAGTAGAGCTCCTGAAGTCACCAACCAGCAGATTGCCAGACCTGCCAGAGAAACAGCGCGGATTTCTGCTTTGCTGATGGTTGTGTGAAGACAGGACAGTACTTGGTGTACGAGGGCGGTGACACCGCACAGCTCTTGGATGAGCAGCGCCCGTTCCCCAGAGAACAAAGACTGAAGCAAAAGGTGCCGAAGGCTGTCGAGATTTGCTTAGTCTGTTTTGCTGATGTCGGCCTGCTTGAGTGCTGATTTTCGTGCCAAGGCAAACCCCGTGCAGAGCTGGCACTTTCGGGAACCTTAATGCAAGATCCGGGTGGTGACTTCGTTGTGGCTGTGGAGGCACACTTTGTTCTCCGCAGGATGTAGCTTTGGCGGACTTGAAATGATGTCTTGAGTCGCCTAGAGATTGCCCAGGCCGCTCTGCAGGCCACCTGCGGGGCTGGTGCTGTCCCGCCGCGGCTTCGAGCCGTTTGGCGCAGCCTGGGCGAAGAGGCAGAAGGGGGGGGTTCTCCGACAGATTATGTGGGTACAGCGGTGTATGAAGACCGGCATGTGCCTTATCTGCAGGCTGTTTTCAGTGACGCGACGACGGACCGGGCTGCATCTTGAATTGTGAACTTGTCGGAACTGAAAGTGCAAGGCAGAGCAAGGCAGAGCAAGGCAGGCCTGATGGCTCCTGCAATTGTGACTCCGCAGCTGTGATGGCTCAGCCATCCCCGCCAATGTAAGCCGAAACTAACGCCAGCACGCCTTCCGTCCATACGTACCATTCCCGGAGATCGAAGCAACTTCCGCCATCTTCCGCCACCATGACGTGGTCGATTGAGCAGCTTGAGATCATCCTGGCCTGCACGTCCAACTGCTTCTCCTCCGTGGGGATGCTCCTCTTCAATAAGTTAGCAGTGCAGGCCTTCCCGCTTGAATGCTGCTTAGTCTGGTTTCAGCTTTTCTTCGCTGCGGCCTTCATGCTGATCTTTGGCTTTCCGTACCTGCACATAGGCTCTCTTAAAGATTTCTTGCGATGGTGCATTGTGGTACCCTTCTACTGTGGCATGCTCTTGACATCCATTCTGGCACTCAAAAATGCCCCCATGTCCTTGCTCATAGTCCTGCGGAACGCATCCCCGCTGGCTGCGCTGGCCATAGAGCGATTCTATCCGGAGCCGCTGCGCATCAGCCCCTGGATGTTAGGCTCCATTGGCTTGATGCTTGCAGGAGCGTTGATGTATGTCATGGACCTTCCCAGGGAGCACTATCAGGGCATTGGCTGGATTTTGCTGAATAGCTTCATAGCTGTGATGGATCGCTGCCTGCAGCGACTCCTCCTCTCCAAGGACCAGCAGCCCGTGGATATTTCCAAAGCTGGCATCACCCTGATCAACAACGCCATGGGCTTGGTGCCAGTAGGCATTGCCGCGTGGGCAAAGGGAGAACTCTTGGAGTTCCCTGGCAAGTTCGCCGTCCTGTCTGTCGTGGACAAGGTTTATATCGGCCTCAGCTGCGTGATTGGCCTGTCCATCTGCTACACAGGCATCTGGGCGCAGAGCCTCATCAGCGCAACGAGCTTCCTGGTCATGGTGAATGCAAACAAGTTTGTGATCATTTGCATCGAAGCCTTTGGCATGCACACCAAGGCCCCAAGTTTCAAGGGCTCATGCAGTGATCATGCGTGGCTGGCGTAGCTTTGTTGCCTCCATGTCTCCTCTCCACGTGCATCGCTGTCCGCCAGAATTTGCCCGCGAGGTGCTTACGCTGCATCAGTTCCTGGGAGCTTGCCTATCGATTCTAGGCAGGGCGGAGACCAATAGCCAAGTGCCAGCATGCTTTGAAACTGAGCCCTGCAAGGAGGCATTTCTTATGGAAAAGCACGCTCCTACATCGAGCAAGAAGCCGAAGAGCGGAAGTCATTTGTGCCAGCGAAGGTCTAAGCTCTGCGAAAGCAGTGCTGCAGCATCATGGATAAAGAAGACAGGATCTCTTTGCTGAGTAGGCAAATAGCTATTAACAAAACGCAGTATACCTTCAAACTTGAAGCTCTTACAAGGCTTTCACGACTGTCACGACAGCATCTGATGATGGTTATCTGCAATTCTCGAAGCTTCAGGTTCAAGAGCTTTGGACTAGAACAAGTCTTGATGGATTCGAAATGTCTAGGAGATAGAGATGCCACGTGCTAATGGTAAACAAATCTAGAAAAGGAAATCCCTGGAATCAAGTGGTTGGGTCATGTGTTTCCCTTGAGCTCGCAGTACGTTAGCCGAGGTACAGAGTGGGCAAGCTGCAAAGACGATCTCAAATGAATGCGTAAAGCTTCTAATCCGAAGCCGCAACCTCGCACCAGCTGCCTTGGACGCAAAAATCACCTCGGTGTTTGTCAGCATCTGTGCCTGCCGTGCAGTTTGCAAAAGCTCTGCTGATTCTGCAGTGTAGCCAGTTTTGGACGACTCTTCACTGTTCTAGTCTGGACCATCTCTGAATTTCGCAGCTGAAGTTGTTACATTGTCAGAGAAGCGGGCAGTACTCGAGCCTATCTTGTAAACAAGGTGATGTTTCTGAAGTGCTCCGTTGTCTGCCTCTATACACACTGCCACTGACATACCCCGCCGCCAGCCAATTTCAGTCAGGATCCTACGTTTTACCTTGCGTTTCATTTCTGCATATGAAGGCCTTGCCTTTGCATGCATTGACTCCGAAAAGCCAGAATGCCCTGCGGTTGGAAGCCTTGATTGCATGTGCATGCAACTGCTTCTCATCTGTGGGGATGCTTCTCTACAACAAACTGGCCATAGAAGCGTTCCCCCTTGAATGCTGCCTGGTCTGGTTTCAGCTTGCCTTTGCTACGCTCACGCTGCTTTGTTTTGCGTGGCCTTCAATTCACATCGGCAGCTTCCGAGATTTGCGAAGATGGTGCATGGTGGTGCCTCTCTACTGCAGCATGTTGATGACCTCCATACTGGCCTTGAAGAGCGCTCCCATGTCGCTTATCATTGTCCTGAGAAATGCTTCGCCCTTGGTTGCTTTGGCGATCGAGCGCTTCTACCCGGAGCCTCTTGGGATCACCGCAGCTATGCTCTTTAGCATCCTTATCATGGTGGCCGGTGCAGGCATGTACGTGTCCCACCTCCCGACGGAAGACATGAAGGGTGTTGGTTGGGTCCTTTTGAACAGCGTAGTTGCCGTTGCAGACAGACTTCTGCAGCGACTCCTGCTTTCCAAGGACCAACAGCCTGTTGACATCTCAAAAACAGGAGTCATCCTGATCAACAACCTCTGCGGTCTAGTGCCCATTGGTTTGCTTGTCATTTTGCGCCAGGAAGCTACGCAGCTGCCAAATGCCTACAAAGCCCTGAACACTTGGGGACTTCTTTACATCTTCCTTTCCTGCGTCATAGGAGTATCTCTCAGCTACACGGGGGTCTGGGCTCAGAGCCTCATCAGTGCCACCAGCTTCCTGGTGATGACGAACGCCAACAAATTCGTGATCATCGGCATCGAGGCGATGGGCCTCCACGCACGCGTGCTGACACCTCTGCAGGCAAGGATTGTTGAAAGTTGAGCTTCTAAAAGGAGATTTTTCTGCAAGGCTTCTCTTCTATTCCTTTGTGGTCCCAAGAAATGCCCTACTGCTAGGTGTTGAGACCCCTTTTTCGAAGCCTTCCAGGTGGCAGGGGCCACTTTGAGCATCCTGGGGGGCATCCTTTACAGCCTGGAGCGGCAGGCCTTGGAGCCCTCAGAGCCCTCGGAGACCGGGCCTCTTCTGCCGGCCAGGAAGCTTTGAGCCCTCTCTGAAAGTCCGAAAAGTCAAAATGCGGGCGCAAAAAGTTGCACCATGTGCTTCCTCTTCATCTCGAATAGTCGAATGCTCTCAGTCTGTGATGCTCTCAGTCAAGCCTCGCTGCAGCAGCCCCCAGCAGCCTCCACATCAGATGCGCTCGTAATTCTGTTTCTGTGAACCAGGACGAGGCTCTGGCAACCCAGCATGGGACTCAGAGGCTCATAGAAGCTGGTAGATGGCAATGTGACCGGTTGGCAAGTGGCAAGCTGCAGTGAGCGGGAGAAGGCAAGAAAGAGGTGTGGCAGCATCCTGGACGTTGGTCCAAGGACTTCCACGTCGAGCACCACCCCAGCCACATCAAAGGGGACAGACGAGATGATGGAGTCTCTTCTTGTTGGGGTCAACTTCGAGGTGCGGCATGGTTCGCGTGTTCATTCCATGTTGCAGGAGCTGAGGCAGAATATTGAAAGTCCAGCAAATGCTTGATTATGCTCTCCAGCTCATTTTGCAGGTTGAGGGCCTGGACTTCATCCAGCTTGTTGCAGACAGTGTGCTGCTGGAGCAGTTCAAGCACGTTGTGAAAGGCCGCATGTGTGCTACCTGCTGAACTAGAGCCTGCCAGATTTACTTGGTCTGTACGTACCTGGCCCCCGTGCTGGCAAGGTGCCTTGCTGGGTGCTGCCTTGCGCGGAGCCCATGGTGCGGAGGCGCCTCCCTGGAATGTTCAGAATCCATGGCTCGAAGGTTTGCCTTGGGACTTCGCGTTTGAAGCGCCATGCGTTATCCCCGAGGACCTGGAACTTCAATTGTCTCCTGGTTCGGTTGTGGCCGGGACCCCCGACAATCCCATGTCGTTGCTTTCGGTGACCGTCGCACCACAGGTTCAAGCAAGGATGGCCGCCATTGCAGAGGGAGCCAAGCCCTCAGCTTGGGAGTGCGGGGAGTACTTCTCTGCCACACGCCCACAAGGAGAACAAATGAAGATACGAAAGGGTCCAAAGGGTCTAAAGTGCCTACAACATCGAGAGATTTTTTTTTGCACATCATCTGAGAAGCAATCATCAAACTCTCACAACACTACACGGAAAAACACGAGCCCAGCGCTGAGCAGGAAAGTGTTGCCGCTGCAACGGCTTCTCTGGCAGATGGGATGCGCAATGAGGCGTCTCAGGGTGTACAGTCAGATGTCCATGGCGTTCCTGTATGTGTCTGCTAGCAAAGGCAGGCAGTTGAAGCCTATGATGCGTGGAGATGTGCGTAGGAATCCATGCATATAGTCTTAAATTGACTCATGTTCGCAAGCAAGGCAAGCGCACTCCGTCAAGACGTCCTCGTCAGACTTGCAGGCATACAAGGCGGGGTGCAAGGGGTGCAGTTGCTTTGATCATCATTCCTCTGTGCATCGATCTGATCCTGAGATGCTTTCTGCTTATCACGCCGCCTTTTGGCAGGTCTCTCCTCAGTGGCCTCGAGCGCAGTGTCAGTTGGGCCTGTCAGTGCGGCCCGGCTGAGAACAATCTGATGAACATGGGTCCTTGTTTCAAGGAATCTCTGCTCAGCTTTGGGAGCTGTGAGGTCAGCTTGCTTGCCGTTGAGGCGTCCGAGGTTGGTTTGCAAGGGAGGGTGTTGCTGGCTGCTTCGCCTCATTCGGGAAGGCGACGCCGCAGCCGGCTCCCACGGTGCAGGACAGCGGTTCTGGAGCCTGCAGACGGGCTCTGCTTCCCTATTGAGCATTCGACTCCTTGACTCCTTTGCTCGCACTCCTGTACTCATTCCACGGCTCAGGCACACTCAGGCGTGCTCGCTTCGTTGCTCTTGCGACTGCAGAACCCCGCCCCCAAACATGCAGAAGTTGAGAAGGAGGAGGTTTCCAAGTTGACGGGATGCAATATATTGGCTACGTGGAAGTTTCCTCAAACCACGCGCCTAAGCCAGAAGACTTGAGCTGTGATTCTGCCCCTACTGTACAGAAACCAAAGGCAGGAGTTGAGTTTGGCCTCTAGCCTAGGGCAAGGATGAAATGCTGACATCGGAGCTATGGACTCCTTCTGCCATTTAAGTCGGTCAGAAACGCAGGAAAGGAGAGTAAACCCCGCCCCTGCCATGCACGGCATACGAAGCCTGTCAAAAGCTGGCACTTTACAAATCTCATGCTGCTGGCTCTTCACGCCGGAAGTTCTCTATGCTTTGCCACTGTCTTCCATGGTCGCCAGCTCTCCACTCGTCACTGCAGATGCTGCGTGTAATGCGTGTTTCGAAGGACTTCATCCCGCTCTGGGCCATCATCGCCTTGAGCATCTTGAGCTGGTTTCAGGGGCCTTGGCCCAGATAAGCCATCTCTCACACGTCTGTCGGGAAGGTCTGTCTGTCATGAAGCATGTGCATGACCAAGACCTTGCAGCACAGACCACACACATGGCTTGCGTGCATACCTGCACACAACGGTGAAGCTTCTTTCAGTAGGCTTTGGCATTTGCCGAATGTGGAGTTGACCACAGTTCTGAGCTCAAGATGGAAACGCCAGCTCAGTGAAGTGGTTTTTGCAGCTATGCAACAGACGCAGATCGAAGCGAGCATGGCTGCGCTCTGAGACCGCCATTGGGTACGGCGCCAGAGGGGGCTGGGTGTACACGAGGGCAATTGGGGTAGAACTGGCGGTTGCTGCGGCCGTGGCGGGAAACTGCCAATTGGATAGCACCAGAGCGCGGCCTGAGCGCGGAGCCGCGCGAGTGTATTCTGCATTTTTAAGAAGCACTTCCAGAAAGGTGGAGAACAAATAGTTTTTGCAGCTACACATCGCAGGAAGTATTGCTACGATGAAAGCGTTTTCACGAACAAAACATCAAAACCCTGTAGGCGTGGAGGTAGCCACATCTGGTGTAGTGAACACGTTTCCGACTTCCTTGGCGCTAGCATGCCAGAGCAAGAACTGCATAGATTCGCTCAGGCCTCTTGACCTGCTTCACCGTGATTGTCGGCATGACTGCAATTTATATGCAAAGGCGATGGGCGCAGGCAAAGGGCGCGCTCTCAAATTGCATGTGCTTTGCCAAGTCTAAATGTCACACACTTGTCCAGTATTGCTTGTCGGGATGTTCGAAAAATCCAGCTGGATCCTTTCCTTGCTCGTTTTCTGGGCTGGGATGCCCGGGTGTGGCTTTCTGGTCATTGCATTTTGTAGTTTCGGGCAGGAACGGCGCCGAAGATCGCCAAGTTGGTCTGAAGGCATGAGACTTAGGGCGCCGTCACCATGGGACCATAGACGTTGCCTTGCATATCCGCATATGCTACTTAACTCCTCTTTGCTGGTGTCCTGCTGCTGGTATGAGCCACTACCGTTAATCTCCATGAAAGGAATTGGTCTTCGGGCGGCCATGGTTCATAATTTCACGCAAACCCTGCTTAC